>BHFT01002028.1:0-29460 GCA_004320025.1 Laticauda laticaudata | reverse complement strand
GGAGCCACCCCTGAAATTTTGCTCATCCGCTGTGTCCTTTATGCATACGTTTTGCGTCCGTCGGCCAGTGGGACCTACCCTTAATTGA
Organism: Laticauda laticaudata; assembly: GCA_004320025.1. Lineage (NCBI taxonomy): Eukaryota > Metazoa > Chordata > Lepidosauria > Squamata > Elapidae > Laticauda > Laticauda laticaudata. The sequence continues at coordinate 29,372 of BHFT01002028.1, read as the reverse complement.
TTAGGATGTATGTTGTTCCAAGTAAAGTTGCCTTTTCCAATTGACTGACAGTGATTTTGTCAATGCCAGTGGTATTGAAGTGGTTTTCCAGATGCTTTGGGATTGCACCCAAGGTGCCTATTATTGATGGTACCATATTTGATTTCTTTTATCTTAGTTAATTTATTTTTATTTGCAGTTCTTTGTCACCTATTCTGCTGTCTCCACATCCACTATACAGATTTTTTTTGTCTTTCCTATTGACAAATATATTATGTGGCAGAGTCTTGTTTGTTTGAATTCTAGCATCTCAGAACATTTTAGCCTTTTCATTTTCATTTTCTATTACTTTGTCCATGTTGTGATTCCATCAGTTGTTGCTTATAGACAAATGGTATTTCTTGCAAATATTCTAATGCACCATTTCTGCTCCTTTGTCATGCTGTTATTTGTAGTCAATCTATGTGAATTTGCAGCAGCTAACTGGGTAGTTCACTGTTTCTTCAGTTTCTTTGCAGAGTTAGCATTTGTTTTCTGTTTCTGTCTTTTCTATTTTGGCTTTGTATGCATTTGTTCTTATGGCTTAGCCTTGTGGACAAGCATGCATACGCAGCTCCATTTGCATAAGTGGCAGGCACATGCACCTACTCATGCAAACACACAAGTTTGGTCACTGCTCACACAAATGGGGATGTATAGACAAATATGCGTTCACCCACCAGTTAGCAGACTGGTTATGAATGGCTCAAGACTCAGTAATAGGCCACTGCCCCCAGACTGGGAGGCCCTGATTTAAATGATTGATAAAAATGTTCAGAAAAATTGTTTAAAATTAATGTTACAAGGATTATTTTTTGTAATAGAGCTGAATACTGTCAGTAAGATTTATCTTATCTATACAAGCTTAGTGTATAAACTTGTGCATTTTCTGCAACATAGAACCTCTTTACTGCAGAGACACCTCTAAATTAGGAGCAGATTAGCATATTTTTTTTTGTTTGCACAGCACCTTATGTTTTCTTCAATAGAAGATCCTTTTAAGTTATGATTTGAACAATTGTTTTTATCTCCTTTGCCAATAAATAACTGTTTGTGAATACTTAAAGTCCCAAAGGGATTTCATTTAATTTTGTCTTTTTATATTTTTAAAGTAAAGATTGATTTTATTTATGTCTTGTGATATTAATCAAGCTCCCCAAAGGGAGGAGGAAAATAGTTCATTTCTCTAGCTACACACTCAAATTAACAGAACCAAGATATTGTACAGAATTTATTTCTTCTTTTTTTTCTATTAATTTTCCAAAAAGTAACAAAGGGTGCAAGAGCCCGAAATCTCTCATATAGCTGGGCTCGGGAAAAGATGTCTGGTGTGACACTCAAGAATATAGATAGCAAGAAATTTTAGGCTACTAACCTCAAAAGCTTATGATACAGAATTTAATTAACATATTAATAATTAAAATGTGTGAAGTTAATTTTACAAATAACATAAATAACATAGCTTGGGAATTTTACTTATTATGTCTTACATACATTTTATAAGCCTATAGTTGAATGTTTTTTATCAAATTAAACTAACCTGACTTTTAAGATTTCACCTGTTCAGGTTTCATTTTCTAAGAACATCAGTATTTGATATAGAATACTGAGCCAGTGGGATAAGGGAAGAAATTAATGTTTCTGCATGGGACAGCACAAAAATTATTTACTTATACTATTTAACAGATAATAGATAATCAGAGTTGGAAGATACACATACAGATAATCAGAGTTGGAAGGTACCTTATAGGTCATCTAGTCCAACCCCCCCCGCCCAAGCGGGAGACCCTACACCATTTCTGACAAATGGCAGTCCTATTTCTTCTTGGAGGTCTCAAGTGATGGCACTCCCACAACTTCTGAGGGCAAGATGTTCCATTGGTTGATTGTTCTCACTGTCAGAAAGTTTCTCCTTATTTCCACATTAAATCTCTTCTTGTTCAGTTTCCATCCATTATTCCTTGTCTAGCCTACAGGCGCATTAGAAAATAATTTGACTCTCTCCTCTCTGTGGCAGCCCCTCAAATATTGGAAGACTGCTATCATGTTTCCCTTAGTCCTTTCCTTTATTAGACAAGCCATGCCCAGTTCCTGTAACCGTTCTTCATATTTTTTAGTCTCCAGTCCCCTAATCATCCTGGTTGCTCTTCTCTGTACTTTTTCTAGAATCTCAACATTTTTTGATAGTGTGGTGAGTAAAACTGGATGCTGTACTCAAGGTGTGGTCTTACTAAGGCTTTATAGAGTGGTATTAGTACCTCACTTGATCTTGATTGTGTCCCTCTGTTAATGCAACTTAATGCATTAGCTTTTTGGGCTGCTGCTGCGCACTGCTGGCTCATATTTAGCTGGATATAAAGAATAGAATATTTATTTATTCATTTGTTAAACAAATTTATTTAGCTGTCCAACTCAAACACTGAAATTCGATTCTGCAACCAAGATTACCAATTTATGAAATTGAGCAGAGAAAAAAATGCCCTCGTATTACAAACTGTAATAAAAAAGCAAAACATAAAATATATTTTAAAAATCAATATAATCAAATATGAAGAGAACTTTAGTCCCAGAATGATTACATTTCAAGCAATAAATGTTGTTACAGCATTCTGTTACTTTGCCAATTTTATTAAATTTGATTAATATAAAAAGTACACTGGCCATCTAATCATAAAGAGCCAACGCAATTATATAAAACCAAGAATAATTTACTCAACTTCTATTAAATGCATAATTCAGGATAATAAATGTCAGTTCAGAATATTTGCTGCTATGTCAAGTCACAAATTGCATTTTAGAATTTTTATGAACGAGAAACACTAGTTCTATAAACTCTGTGCACTTAATGAAAAAGAAAGCTGAAATATTGCACTTAATATTGCACTATTGCACAAAAGCTGAAATATTGCATCAAGTAAATTAATTTTTATAATCATTCTAATGAACATATAAAATAACTTTGCTGCAAGTGAAAGGCAGGAAGAAGGAAACAAATCAGTGCTGAATTCTATGTGATGTCTCCTCCGTTTTTATCTCAGTTGTTTTGAAAAAATTCTCCACACTTGAAATAGATATTAGATTTCAAGAGGAATTTGGGAGAAAAAACTTAAATTGAATCGATGGCATTTGAAATCATTTGATACCATGGAATTGTCTTCTAAATCACATTTGTTTTTTAATATTTTACATACAAATGCTGAAAAAAGGTCATCTGAACATGTGGAACTAGGCTATCAATAACATTCCTAGTTTTTTTTAAAAAAATATGGTTCACTGCAGTCAGTCAGATGTTTAGAATGAATCTGTCATTTGGCAAAGACCTGGGATTGGCAAATGTGGCAATTAAATGGTGCTAAAGATATTGTTGCAGGTTTTCAGAGAAAAGCTGCCTTTTGCAATTGATTGATACTAATTTTTGTCAATTCCAATGGTGTCCAAATGGTGCTTCAGTTGTTTTGGTATAGTACCCAAGGCATCTATTACTTTTGGTACTACTTTTGCTTTCCTTCATCACAGTAATTTTATTTTTATTTGCAGGTCATTCTATTTTGTTATCTCTACCAGTTCTTTCTTCTTCTTTGATATGTCTAAGTACTGCCTTGTCCACTATTTTTTGTCTTTTTTATCGACAATTGTTAAGTACAGCATGTCACTACTACTACTACTATTATGGTTCTCTGTACAGTCAGCCAGATGTTCAGACTGGATTTGGCATTTTTGACTACCTATCGTGTCCTTTCTAAGAACTGGGATAGGCAGATCTGGATGTTGGTGGTATTACAGATATCATTGCAGGATGAAAGTTGTTCTGAATAAAGCCACCTTTTGCAACTGACTAGTGGTGATTTGTCAACGCCAATGGCATTCACATATTGTTCCAGTTATTTGGGGATTGCACCCAAGGCACCTATTATTATTGAGACCTCACCTCTGCTTGCTTCTGCCACAGTCATTCTATTTCTATTTGTCTTTGTATTTTGTGATCTTGTCCAGTTCTTTCTCTTCTATTCTGTTGTGTCCGGGTACTACCATGTCCATCATCCAGACTTTTTTGTCTTTCTTACCCACAACTGATAAATCTGTATATATGTAGTAGGCATCTGCCTATTTGAACTCTAAAGTCACCGAGCAATTTAACTTGTTCATTTTTTATGACTTCATGTTCTATGACTGATGGTGAATTTGTCAATGCTGATAGTGTTCAAATGGTGTTCCAATTGTTTTGGGATTGCACCCAAGGTGTCTATGACTATTAGGACTACCTGTGCTTTCACAGTAATTGTTTGGAATTGAAGATTAACTGACAGAAAGCCAAAATAGACCCATTTGTTTTCTGAGGAAGACTCATTCTGTTCTCCATTCCTTCCAAAAAAAAGACGTCATATTTTTGTAACAAGAGATCAGTAATCAAGGCCTTCTATCAGTAATCAAGGCTAACCACAAGACTTCTAAAAGTCTTGTGGTTAGCCACAGTTTCTAGCAAAAAAACACATGTTGGTTAAAACTATGATAATTCTATTAATATACTAGGTTGATTTACTTACTGCATTATATGTGATGATACCTCTGAAGACTGCTTAAGTACTTCATTGATTTAAAAATACAGAAGACTTGTAATTCCCAGATTGGGTTTGTTTCCCACACAGGGTTGGTATGCATTTATTAATATTTACAATTGTAAAAGAGAGCAAATGTAGTACCAATACTAACTTTGGGTGCAATACCAAAACTACATATTGAAACCCTTTCTCACCTTAACGTCTTCCTGTGCTTAACTAATTGATGGCCATTTTTCTTCACATGCTAGGAAAAGAGCTTTCACTAATAGTAGCATCTGCAGAATTGTATTTTGAGGAAAATAACTTAATATCTATTATGTTGTCATTTGGATAGCAATCAAGATCTTCTCAAATTTTGAACGTTACTTTTTTAATTAAAAACGTATTTCATGAGTTTGTATATGTATGTAGTAGGCAATTTTGCATTGATTTTATTATTTGTTTTATAAACTGCTTAGGGAACCTCTGTAAAACAAAATTTAACAAATATAGAAATGTATAATAAACACATCAGCCAGAGCTGAACTCCCATAAAAATAACACGACACAAATTTTCATATTTGAAATTATTTCTCAATCAGTGCTTTTATATATATAAAAAAGAATCTATTATCTTGAGTTATTTATAAAAAAAATAAAGGCAGGATAAAAATAAATATGTCACTGTATTCAGTCATGAGTTACTACCATCCGCTAACTCTCCACACAGTGCAGATCCTTTATTATTTGTTAAATAACAGATACTGTTGCGAAGAGTGCCATCAAGTGTTATTATTAGGAAGTACTGAATTGTCTCTTTATGTTAATGCCAAAGGTTTTGATTAGCATTAAGGGGCTGCTTAAGTTACCCTAATATCGATGAACCAACTTTTTGAACCACTAAATATCAAAAGCTTTCCATTTCATTCCTGCAGTTTAATATATCATTTAGCAATTGTTTTAGAATGTATCTATACAGACTCATGAATATGGTGCACACCTAAAGATAGTAAGTCCAAGAAATTTTCAGTAACGCTTAAAATTCTATCGGACATTTTAACCTTTATCCTTTAAAATAAATAGATTTTTCAAACAATATTCTGTTCACTCAAAATACAAGATATATATATATATATATACCTACAACTAGAGAATAGTTTCTACATATACTAAGGAAAAATGAACTGTGCTCAGTTGTATTTGCTACATATTTCTAGTGTTTTAAATTACACACATGAACAAAGCACTACAAATTCTCTTATGCTTCCAAAATCTGATTAAGCACTTGAAGAAATAAAAATTTAAACAAATAAAACTGTTATCAGAAACTGAGCATCTATATCTAAATCCACTATTAGTCCTTTGATACTGAAGTTATATAAAGTGGTTTGATCTTTGTTCCTGGACTTTTGAATATTTTGAAAAAACTATTTTAATCCTCCAATCCAATTGTTGTATTGCATTTCATCTTTCTTCAAAGTATTTCCATTTTTCCTTTAATAGGGCTATGATATTCAAAACTTTGTATAATTCTTTGGACTAAGTTCCAGAAGACAGCGGCCATATTTTCAAAATTACAGGAATAAGAAGAGCACATAGAAGATTGGGTTCCTCCTCAAATTATAGTGTGATATTAAATAGGTTACCATGATACATTTTGTTACTTTTATGAATGACTTGGATGAAGAGAAATGCTTATTAAACTTACAGATTCTACAATCAAAGAAGGATAGCCCTGGAAGAGAAAAAGTCAGCATGAAAATGAATTAAACTAGGTAAGAATTTTTTATTAAAAATAATGGGCTAAACCAAACAAAATAGAATTGTACACTTCCACATGCTTTACTAGAATGTATGTACCTTCCAAAAAGGCATCCATGCCTTTTTAGCAAAAGGCATTCATGCCTTTTTAATTCTCATCTAAATTACAGTATATGTCATTCAACAGTTATTTCCAATTTTTTGCATAAATTTTGAGCACTGAATGGTTGCTATGGGGAAGAAGTAATTGGAAAATGTGTTCTTGTCAGCGATGTTGCATAGATAGATGATAGATAATGGATGGATGGATGGAAGAATAGACAGATCTATAATTTTTTTCAGACAGAAACAAGAGGTGATCTATATGTAACTGTTAACTATGTATTATAATATATAATAGTTGTCCAAGTAAGACTACAACTAATATAGATTTGACCATGCATTATTTTTCAGTGCTCACAGCCACAGAAGTATATAAAGGAAACAAATCATTTTATGATAGTCATAGGCAATAAGTTACATAATCATGCATGTAATGCTGATATACACTTATTTCATGCAAACAAAGCAGAATAACTTGATTAAAAAATACACAGAAATAAAACTGATGCATGCAAAATGATATGAATCATTCATTTTACAAATAAATATTGATATTTGTTTTTTCATATATTTGAGTAACCCAAAAAAAGATCAATTAGTCCCAACTATAGTGTTTTTCATAAATCCAATGTAAATTTAGTTGAGATTAATTAATTAATCTACAGCCAGTTTTATCTAATAAATCTATTCCATAAAGGTTTATGTGTAGGTTCAAATACAGTTAGGAAAAAAAGCAATCCAACTTATATAACAAAATTCAGCTACTCCTAACAAGAGGAATATTAAAGAGCACTGAATGGACTACTCCAAATTCTATTCGGGTTCAATCCCATGGGATTCAGAAATAGATTTCATTATGCATGTTTTGGGATAGAGAAAGGAAAGCGATGTAATTATGATTTTCAAACTACTACAGCTTGAAAAGAAATTATGCCAGGCGAAATATCGTCTTCATCAAAACCTTATCTCTTTTCCTTTAATATTGAGCCTCCCGTGCTTCCCAATCTCTCTTAAATAATTTTCTGATGCTCCAGAACCAGTGGAGGGAGTGGCAAGATTAATATGCCATTCACTTTATTCCCCACACAGAAATGTGCCTAGTTTTACAAAATCACAAGATGTAGTCTATATGCTATCTAATCTCAAGGCTAATTGAAAGTATCCTGACACTGCAGTATTTAAAGCCTTATATATTTCTAAATAAGAACTGTGCTCCATAAGTCATATGGAAACAGATCTGAAAATACCAAAAAGTCTTTCTGTCTTCCTAAATCACTTTCTTTGTACTCTGAAAAACTACAAACTCTAGTTGTGTCCCAACTTTAAAACATGACTAATAATTTGCCTGCAGGTTAAGAGTTAACATTTTAGGTTCAATTTCTGTCAAGCACTATTTTTAAAGCTTATTTTTTAATGAATTTGAAGCCAAGCTTTCTTTAGAATACATGTCCACACCTATCTGTAGGCAATCCACAAATGTTATTTGCAGTGTGATAAAAAAACAGATTGAACATTTGTTCGAAATTCGTACTTCTTGAAATAATTCTTGCAATAATTTTAGATAATTCTTATATGGAAACTCTTGTGTGTAATGCTCTCAGTCAACAAGTTTCCAAAGTGCCTATAAAAGTTGGACAGAATAGTATAATACAGATATTTATTAAATAGATTTATAGAACCATCTATCTATCAGTGGAACTTTGGGCAGGAAATGAAGATTGAATTTTATTATCACATCAACAATGTGCAAGTCTACATGAATGTATGGGAATGCATGGAGGGTTTTCTGAGAAATTTCCAGTCAAAATTCTGGTCCGCTCCATTTGCACTTTTTACATGGATGCAAACAAAGCAAGCTACCGATAAGAAATTATTTACTATTGTTAAAGACTATATTTAGAACTATCAGCATATAAAACAGGATCTGCTAATTTGGGAAGAAATCAGGATGGAATGTTACTGTAGCTATACTCAACCTGTGGGAAAATATTTACAGTAGTGCAAATCTATATACTTTGAACATAGTACTATACAATTCAGCAGACTTTACCTCCAAGTAACAGCATAAGAGATTAATCCAGTCTATGCATATAGAGGTAAACCAGAAATAAACTCTTTTGAATTAAATGGGCCTTGTTCCCATATATTTAAATACAAATTGCAGCAAGATGCCATATCAAGTCAACTGTGATCCAGTCCAGGAAAACATGAATTATTCAAAACCACTGAATGCAGTTTTTAAAAAAATCCATAGTACTGCTAATTAATCTACCATTGCAACAAAATATAGAATACAATGTATACAATGAGTACAAAACAAAATTCAGCAGGAAAATGAGCAAACAGATAAAGCCATATTTTTTTAAAAAAACCATTCGAATAAAGAAGGCTTTAAAAAAACATGTCTTGCTGGAAATGCTGAAGACTCAAATTATAAACCACAGAGAAAGATTCCTGAACATTGTAAGTGGAGCTATTCATCTGAAAACTATACAAACTGTTAACAAACTGCAATGAATGGAAAAAAAAAACTAAACTACTGAAGCAAATTTGTTTTTGGCAATTCCTGTCTAAAGCTGGCAAAACACGAAACAAAGTTAATTACTCTCAAGTTGTCTTGTTGACAAGTGTTAGCAAATCCATTTTTTCAAACCTTCCCAACTGTATTCAACAAAATAAAGTCACAGTTCATGAAAATGATTTTTTTAATCAACAGCAGAAAGCATGTGACCCCCTAGTGCTCAATCAAGCTGAAGCAAAAAAAGAGATTCTGTCTGTAAACTAGCATTAAAAATGAATTGAAGTAGAGCAACATTTTCCTCCTGTATAATTCATGCTAGCAAAATGGGGTATATCGGGAAGTGAGGATTTTTTAAAAAAGTTTTTTAGAAAATGTACTTGATAATGCAACCTTGTTATTTATCATAAAAATAAAAATAAAAACATCCATGAGGGAACTATTATTCCCTTAAAAGTCACTTTTAAAGTTTTAAAATAAAGCAAGCATTTCTTATGCATAGGTGATGCTATAGGCTAAGGACAGTTCTCACTTCTAATTCCTGATAAGATAAAAACACTTGAGAAAATTCTCCCATTCTGTTCTTAAATTCTCGGTGAGCTTAAGCTGACAATGCAACAAGAGATGATCAAGGTTCTTTGTGTTGTTCTTTGTGTAATGTACATTCTCCTCTGTACATTATGGTTTCAAGTTAACTAAGTTTCCCTATGCTCTGGCCATTATTTACAAGAATAAAAATAATGTACCATGCACAGAGTACCACTTCAAATTCATAACCTTCTGACTTCATTGTTTACAACAGGGTAGCATTTCAGCCCCCTGATGGGCTCCAATGATAAAGTCTCCCCAATCTTACACCTCCAATTAAGTAAAATTACTTGCACTATACCATACATTTGATTAAAACCCCTCATGGGGCTTTCTACTAAGGCATTTAGTGACAAAATGCCATTGTACATTTATAATTGACATCTGCTCACGCTATCTGGCATTCTTATATGACTCATTCTATACTCTCCCGACTGTACCTTCAAGACAATATATAGCTTTGGTGAATCTGGTTTTTGCAGGTATTTATTCTTACATAATGAAGTAAGGACAAGAGAGGGGGAGAACACAGAAGAAAGCAAGAGCAGATACTGTAATGCTGCATTCAGATGCTGTCTCCGAGATCCACTCTTGCAGTCTTTTCCTTCTTGCTGAACGGAATTAGGTAGCCTTCATTTTCCCTTAGCAATATTAAAAAAGGGAGCTTCGGAAGCCAAAGGGGGAAAAAAAAAAGGGGGGGGGGGAGGAAATAATTCAAAACGGTTCGCTCGTTTCAAGGCATAACGAACTAATTCGCAGGTCCTCCTGAAAATAAGATCAGGCTAAAGGAAAAGATACCGCGAAGAGAAAACTTGAGCTCATTTAATTTAAAGATGCAGCTTTACAGGGGTTTGCCCTGTACGTGCCGATCGCATAAGGTCAGGAAGGAAAACGTTTCGCTCCCATTCTGAACTCCAGTGACTGAACTGGCAGCCCCCAAATAGCGCAAACAAATTAATTAATTAAAACAAATAATAAGTGCGCCCTCTCCCCAAAAAACTTTACTTTCAAAGTTTATGAAGGGGAGAAGAAGAATGTGATAAAACGTACTGCCTTCCTCACCCGATATTTCCCTAGCTCGACCAATGCAACTCACCCAGAAAAAGCCCCGCAAGGTGCTCACTCCCACAGGACGCAAAATGAAACCGGGGTTCGGACAGCGCCCTCCACTAGGGGTCGCTCCTTCGGAAAAAGTTTGCCTTCCCTGTTCTCCTCCTCCTGCCCTTCTGCTCCTTTCCCGCCGCCCACCTGCTCTCCTTCGGCTGGGCTCGCCTGGGTCTTCGTTGCTTTCCCTACGCAAAGGGCAGCGGCTAGTTTATAATCCGGGCGGCTCTTCCTTCCGGCGCCCGCCGTCTCTTCTGGAGCCCTCAAACAGTGCAGCGCTGGCAGATGAACAAGCGACGGGGACGGGAAGGAAGGCGAGCGGGGGCTGAGGCGCGAGTGCGCAGAGCCAGCTCCTCCAAAATCCGCGAGCGAGAGAGCGCGCGGGCGGGTAAACACCTGCGTTCGCGCCGCGCCGCAATTTCTCTCCCACGTTCGCGCGCCCGCCTTCCCAGATGCACCTCGCGCAGCTCCTGCTTTTGTGCCGCGAGCCGCCCGCCTAGCTCGGCTTCTTCTCTTTTCGCGCCGTCTTACGGCCGCCGCCGCCCCTCAACGTGCCTTGCCTCCCCAACCGGCCCCCCTTCCTCCACAAGGTGGTGTCACTTGTCGCGAAGAAAATTTGACAGAGGAGGAGGAAGCGCGTTACGCGCGTGTGCGTGTAGGTAACCCAACTCCAGACCGTGGCATTTGGGGTAGGTAGGGGAAACAAGGCGCGCGTTCTTCCTTCCCTCTGAAGAGAACAGCCTGGCAGTTCTTCCACGGGCCTTTCTCCGTTGGCTGAATCTTTGTAGTTACTTATAAATAAGTGCTAGGCATTTTTCATAGGTTGCATCCTATCCTTTCTCCCACACAGGCACCTTTCCTTTCTGTGCCCTTACTTCTCTTCTGTGGAATACACATACGTACTGCACGCACCGGTAACTTTAACAAGCCAAGATGACGTCAAAATGATAGCACATTGCACCACTGATATGACGGTTTGTTGATTAACATGTATCTATTTGCCTTCCTTTTCCCCACCCCTGAACCCTTTGCAAACACGCATACCTGTCACACCATCTCCTTTCAGGGCAAACCATGTTATACATTCTCATTTTTTTTCAGCATTCCCTTACCTAAGAGATTTTAAATCAGTCCATCAAAATACCTTTTTAAATATTTCCTATCAGCCTAACTACGTTCTTCATGATGCTAAAATATGTTCATTTAATTGGAACCAACTTTCACATCTTATTTTTTTACATTCATTTCTCATTTATGGCAATAGAACATTATTGTCTGCATTTTTCCATACAACAATTGTATTCTGCAAATATTTTAACTTATTTCTTTTACTTTTTTTCCATAGCTTCCATACCTCTTTATTTTTATTCACAATACAAAAAATCTGTCTTCTGTTCAGATTCTCCATCCTTATATATTTTTTTCAATCATTTTATATTCATTCATTTGCCATATGCTCATATGAAAGTATTTACTTCTTTTAAAAATCTTAATGTTAGACTTTTTTCAAAGCAGATCTTAAATCGTCAACTGTTCTTATTTATCCTTGGTTATCTGAATGGCTCAATTACTTTTGCTGTATTACCTTACCTGGTTTGCAATAATCTGTTCATACCATCTACCACAATAATATTTTGTCCCAAATCACATTCAAATATTGTACATTTTTCCCACATAGTCATTCTGGTTCTTCTGTTATTATTGCATGCAACTGTCACCAACAAATGGATTCCTTCTTTCATAAACAAAAACAACAATCTAGTTAGGGACAGTTGATGCTCTGTAAAATAAATTTAGTTCTTTCATTTACAATTGAATATACACCTTCACTTCTCCGCGTGTCTTCCTCTGCTCTGATCCACAAAAATAGATTCAGAGTAACAGGAGCTCACCCCATTCAGATCTATGGAAACATTTTCCATTGTGCTTTGTTTCATAATCACAACAGCATATCTATTTCTCTTTTATTTTTTTTCATTTCTTTCTTTGGCTTCTTACCGTGTACTTCTCTTACGTTAAGTATTTTACTCTTCAATTTTCTTATTTATTTAATCCATTCAGTGTGATTGATAAATGCATTTATCAATTATTTATTTTTATTTATTTATTTATTTTTATTTATTTTATTTATTTATATAGACACTGTCTCACAAAAAAAGGTGTTTCTAAGCAAAATACAGTATGACGAGATAAAAACTATGTAACAATCTTAAAAACAAATATAAGTGAAATGAATGAATGTGAAGTGAAACAATGGCTCAGGAGTTAAAGATGCTGAGTTTATGAATTGGAAAATTGACAGCCTAGGTTCGACACTCAAGCATCTCAGGACAGGGCGAATTCCCTTTATTTGCCCAGCTCCTGTTAATCTAGCAGTTAAAAAGCATGCAATGTGAGTTGATAAATAGGCATCACTTGGGAAAGGAAGATTAGTCCATATTTTCATGCAGGCGACATGATGATGGAAGTGTCTCTCAGACAACATAGGCTTTCTAGGCTGAGATAAGAGATGAGCACTGCTTTCTTGAGTCGGTCATGACTGGACAGGGCAAACTTTTAAAATTGAATAAAAGAATTAAAACATAAAAACCCAAAACTGAAAGAAAGCAACATCTACTTAATTTTGTACAACTACCTTGCAGGCTCCTCAACTCAAAGTTGATGGAAAAAACATGTTTTAAGAGCTTTCTGGAAAGCTAACAAAGATTGGATTAACCTCACTTCAAGAGTAATGAAGTTCCAGAAGGTGGGAGCCACATCAAAAAGATTGCATCAACTGGATCACACCAGATGAAGGCTCTTTTGGTGATGGAAATTGTAACATTACTGTCAGCATAGCCACTTGACCTGGTGGGATATGTAGAGATAATTGGGAAAAGACATCCCTCAAATATCCTGGTCCCGTACTAGTATGAAGGGTCAAAAATAATACTCCGTATTGCACACAGAATTATTAGAACTGTTTCTCAGGTATGTAGTTTAGAAAAAAATAATGCACAGAATTCAGGCTATAGGGATTTAAAAAGTAGCAATTAGCAATTGTTTACAAGTTGTAATTAAAATCAAGTAGAGTTAGATTTACAATGAGAACCAACTTGGTGTAGTGGTTAAGGCAACAAGCTAGAAACCAAAACACTTTTTGTTCTAGTCCTACCTTAGGAACAAAGCAGACTTGGTGACCTTAGACTCTTAGACCTGGAAAGAAGATGATGGCAAAGCACTTCCAAAAAGAAACTAAAATCTTATGGTATCTCTGTACACCTGCATAACTGGATAGAAGCATTCCTGTCAAACAGACAACAAATGTCAAAATTGGGACGCGTCCTATCAAATTCTGTATCCTGTCAACAATGGTGTCCCCCAAGGCAGTGTTCTAGACCACAGCTCTTTTCATCACTTCTATCATATAATGACCTCTGTGATCATATAAGAGCCATTACTTGTGTTTCTTTGCTGAGCGAGTGGCCAAGCTATTCAAACACCACTGGACAATATCTGCTACCTTCCAGAAAGACCTCGACTTATGTATCAGCAATGGTAATACCAATGCAACTTCAAATCTCAACAAATAAATGCCTGTCTAAGTATTGGTAAAAATGAAAATAAATAAAAAGGCTGAATAGTCACGACCTGTCGATGAATCCAAACTCTGCTCAAGGATCTTGGAGTACTCAATGCTCTAATCTAAGTGCTATATTGCCGACTGTAACTACATAGCCAAAAGGCCTTAAGAAGATGTTAACTCTAATCTTACATAACTTTTTTCTCTGGTAATCAATTACGCTACTAATAAGCATATCAAAACATTTGCTTAGACCAATACTTGAATACAGCTCATCAGTCTGGAAACGCCCATTACGTACTCTGATTTTTAACACAGTTGAAAAAGTCAGAAATTATTTCACAAGAAGAGTTTCTCCACTCCTTCAACTCATTGCAAGAATACCTTAATGCCACCAGACTGAAATTCCTAGACCTAGAAAAACCTAGAACTATGCTGCCTTCAGTCAAATCTAAGTTTAAGTGATAAAGCATACAGTGTACGATGTACTTATCATTACATACCATGTCAATGAATAGTTTTCAGTTTCAACCATAACAATCAACAAGAGCAATACAATAGATATCAAACTCAAGGTAATCGCACCGAAACTTGATGCAGGAAATTCATGACTTCAGCCAACATGAGTGCCCGATGTCTGGAATACTCGCACTACTCTGTGTTTCTTCCCAAATCGCCAAAAACTTTAACCTTAGACTTTCTAACTATTGACACCCTTTCCTAAGAGGATCTGTAGGAACGTGCGATAAGCGCACGCATCCCTGTCCTATTGGTTTCTTTTATTTTTCTTAATATGTATCCATGTATTCATAACTATGTTTTTACTCATACCTATTATCTTGTAAGCAATTGACAAACCAAATAAATAAAAATAAAACCTTTAAAGAAACTGCAAGAACTGCAGAGAGTCTCCAAAATTCAATACTGACTTAAAGATCACACCAACACATATAGATGACAAAAATTAGATTTTGCAAATGGAGTGAAGAAGACATTTACACCACTGAGCTGTTTTTCAGGCGAAAGCTCCCAAATGCCAGCGAATAGTGGTCCCACTGAGTTTTCAATAAAAATTCAGTCTTATAGTGATCTGGCCAATGTGCTTTCATTTGAAGAAAAAGATCAAAATGTTTGAAGCAGACAACAGTCTACATGGGACAATGAAGTGTCTTCAAGACTGCCACCCCAGTTTGGGCAAAGTCCCTTGGAATAAAGAATTTCCTACAATGCATACAGAAATAGCAGAGGACATATATTGCATCCAGAGTTTTGTTAAGGGTAATAGCAGAGAGAGAATAGTGATATATTTTAAGTATTGCTCACATTCCACCCTGCTTTTTATTAATGCATACCAAGGGGCTACTTTGTTATCTCCAATTGCACTTAGATCAACTTGTATGGAAATATATGTTACCCTTTTTCTTTAAAGGCTGGAGAGTTATTGAATTGCTCTCATGAGTCAAAATCTCTAGTGAGTGCCAGTCCACATGTGCAGAAATGATGTCTTAGTATTGTAAACCAGTTAAGGATATTTCGTAGAAACAAACATCATTTGTTCAATCAAGATTGTTAAAAATCTAGAAGAGACTTGAATTTGACCCAGTATTTAAAAATTCTAAAAAGTGATAGATGTTCTGATAGACTGAATGCCTGTCTTGGCTCAAAGAAAGTCTGTGAGAATACCTTTTTGAACTGTCAAGATGGATCTTAAGAAATTGTTTGGAAATTTTTGAATTAATTGCTGGAGTAAAAAAAATGGGGCCAGGTTTTATTTAAATATAATGTAGTGCTGATAGAATTAAATAACCACCAGCAGAATACTTCCATTTAAATAATTAAGAGACATAATCTGTTGTTAATGTTCGATATACTTGCTAGGGATGAATAGGGAAGTTTCTTTTTCTTACTAATTCCCCCGTTTTTGGGAGAAGTGTTTGCATTTTTAAACATTTTGAATGTATTTTCTATTATGTTCTTCTGATCTGCTTCAGAATTTCATCTAAAATTATTCTTAATAAAATTATTCAAAAATGTTTTTTTTAAGGTTATGGATCAAATAATTGTACTGATTATTTTTTTACCAAGGTCAATACCAGATGTACCATGGATATTCATTTCCACTGTCCATCATGTTTTTCATCAATAAAATAGAGAAAAAGTAGACTAGATTTGCCAGGATCGATCGTATCTGTGTCCTCATGCAGCAATCTGGCACATTTTGGCTAATATGCCACTAGTGTGATCCAGTTTTACCCCAAACTTGTTCATACTTTTCTAGGCAAGCTTTGGTTTCTAATCTTGTAGGATAGTATGCCATTTCTCACATTTCTCCTATTTCAGATGAACACTTTTTGCTGAGACTCATGTCGACAGACTTCTTATATAGACTTGCCTTTTTGATGATTGGAACAAAGCAAATGTGCTGTAAAATGTGCAAAAAGTGTAAAACACATTTACAAATATGTGTAAAATATGTGCTGAATGATAGTTTCCAGCTTGACACATTCTCATCCCTGCAGACATTCCTTTCTTACCCCTCCTAATAGGCAAAAATTAACCAAGCCCACAAGGCTTTTCTTAGCATCTTTAAACCCAGACTTGAACTATTCAGAAAGCATTTTGACATTAAGAAACGTAGGATTCTGACCTTATGAAATTCCAGTAGGATATGCCCTATTAAATTTTCTGCATTCCATATGTTTTTTAAAAAAACAATCTGGCCCATCAGTCTAGTTGACTGCTTTATTTGCAGAAGACCCGTTGTTGGTTCAGCCTTTGTGCCGTTTCTGCTTCTTTTTAATATCCTTGCAGGTACTTCTTGGTTTTGGAAAGGAGGACCAAAAGAAGGTGGCCAGAAGAAAAATGTTTCTTTGTATCCAGAGCAATTTTTAGTATAATAGAATGATGTTGTTCTCCTCCCCTTTCTCACTTTTCAGGAGCATCCTTTAATTGGTTAGTAACTGGCACTCATCGACAAGGAGTTGCTGCAGGGCATTTCTTTTTTTCCCTTGGCTTACATTTCAGTTTGGAGATGCTGAGCTCTGCTATCTTTCTCTTTTGTAGTGATGGCACTCAGAGCTGGGGAGAAGGGTTAGAGAAAGGGAGCACTGCTTTAAATAAACGATATTCCATTTTTGCAACAGCAGCTTGCCCCCTTTCAATAGCCTTTGACTTGGCCTAAAGCCAGGGAGTTGAAAAGAATTCTTGCATCCTTGTACAGCACACAGTTATGGAAAGCAATCTGCTTGGCTTGCTGCAGCCACCAGCGTGCAATATATCAGATTCAGATTCATTTTGCATTTCTAAACAGAGAATGTAAACTGTAAAGTTATAAGATGCTCACTTCTCTACTTATTAAACCATCATTTCTCATTAATGGCTTTAATCTCTGTGAAATCATAACTCTTACAGATTAAATAATTCCCTTTGCCTGATCGGAGAGATCATTTAACAGCAAGGCTGAGGTGATTTTAGTTGTTGGGAAAGTTGTGATATTACCCAGTGACACTTATTGTGATTCTGAGCAATGGTTGGATTCAGCATTGTTTTTTTTTACCACCGGTTCTATAGGCATGGCTTAGTGGGTGCACTTTGCATTTGCACAGAGGGTTTGATACTGACCTCCTGTAATCCTGCACTTTCCCTGTGTGTTCAACAGCTGATGTGCAGCAATATGCTGTGCCACATGAAGCAGCTGAGCTTCAAAACCAGGAAATAAAAGTCAGTATAGAGCCTGGGTGGGCGGGAGGGCCAAGCAGCTGATTATCAGAGCAAACCGGTTTACTCACAGATGATCTTCAGAGCTACTGGTTTGGCAAAACTGGGCCAAACTGGTAGAATACCACCACTGATTCTAAGCAACATGTTTGGATTACTGTTGCAATAGGCCCGTCATTTGTGAAATAGAAAGTAACCTGGTCCCATAGAGAAGCATTTCCTTAATTGCCTGGCCTACTTTGATCCTAAATTGATCCTAATTTTACCATGTAAATTAACCATGAGATCAAACCAAAACCAGTATTGAGCTATATTTATTTAATCAACATATACTGAAAATGGAGAATTTTTTTTTTATTTTCTTCCAAGTTGAAATACCAGTTTTGGTGTTCCAGTCATATATGTTGAGCAACAAATAGAGATTTACAATTTTTTTTAGACAGGAAAACAAGCCTCAAGACAAATCATTAAAATCAGGGGTATCAAACACGTCATCATGGTGATGTCACATGTTATATTGGGACTTTTTGCCCCTTCTCTAAACTGAGTATTGGGTGTGACTAGTGCCTGAGGTGGTATTCACCAGGTTCTAACCAGTTCTTGAGAGCCGGGAGCAGAAATTTTGAGTTGTTCAGAGAACTGACAAATACCTCTGACTGGAAACTTTACAGTATCGTTCCCCTGCCATGCCCACCAAGCCACACCCACAGAACTGTTATGTGTACCAACAAGTTATGTGTACCAACAAGGAACCTGCAAATATATAGTAGCAATAAACCTTGGTTCACAGCTAAACTTAAGCCCATGTCACACTGCACCAACGGATGGAAAGAGGATGTAAAACAGAGAGAAACACTTGCCATCTGTTGTTAAAATGAGCGATGCATCCATTCTGGTATTCACTGAATACGTTTTTTCATCTCGTCTATCATACCAGGCAACTCGTCTACTAAGATTTCATGCCACTCAAAAAGTTTTGAGCTGCACAAAACTTTTTGACGAATAAAGTATCCCAACCGCATACCGTTACTATAAGTTCCGCTAGGAATAACTTGAAGGGGAAGCACGCCGTTATAAAGCGTCCGTCGTCACCCATACGCGTCCGCTTATAGTCTGCTGCAATCCCGCAATGCACCCGCCAACTCACATCCGCCCTAGCAGCGGAAAAATCGGACAAGACACTTAGACATGGGAGGGAAGCGGGTGGAATGGACGTTGGAAACGGATATAGCAGTGTTACGTGGCACACGGACGTATAGAAAGGATGAAAGCGGATCAGCTTGTATATCAAGACATTAAAACAGAAAAAACGTTCATCATACGGGACTATCTAAGATATCACCAAGGATGTCTAAAGGATGCAGAAGGAACACCTAGTGAAAAAACGATATTCTATAAAAGGGAGAAATCAACCTGATCTCAATTTAGCTCCAGCAAAGCCCTAGCTGTGCAGACATCTTCAGACCTTGTGCTTGCTCTTTACGCGCCAGCATCCAGTCATCTCCACGCATGGGATCGTCGCACACGTCCTTTGGTAGCCACCATCATTCTCACACGACATGTGAAGCCCCTCTACAGGGTCTTTCACTGATTCTAGGTCGGCAAGGAAAAGGAAGCGGCCAGAAGTGTCTGGGTCCGAATGGTCGCGAGAAGAGCCGAGAGTATCGGATGGTAATAAACAGACTGATGGTGGAGGCTGAGAGGGAGACGACAGTACCCTCATGTATTCAGAACTTCATGAGGATGCCGCCAGCCATAGTTTCGACGAAGTTGTGGAGCGGCTGAGACGCCAGGTTGACCAAGGCAAAACACCAAAATTCCGGGCCCAGCCTGGACGCCTGGGCTGAAGGTGGCACTGACTCTGCGCCATGGACCTCAGGCAGCCCAAGACAGGAACATGTGTATCCTGGAGGATGCCACACAACACCATCGCATTGTGGTCAGAGAAGTGGTGCAGGCATCATCCTGACAGAAACCTGAGGGAGCGTGCGCTGCGCGGTGGCCCCCCACTCAAGAAGGCTACAAAGAAAGTTCAGAGCAGTTATCTAGAAACGTGAATTCCCCCAGAGTTCACCGTTGGAGCCACACGGTGGAACAGCATGTGGCCTGCAAAGCTCCAGCCAACTCAGGGTCCACTTATCAACATAACTACAAGGGCTTCTTCAGCATCATCCTCTTTGCCATGGTCAATGCTGACTGTACAAGTTCATATACACGATGCTGTCAGCGCAAACGGCTCATCTTTCAGATGCCCAGTATACAACGGCCATCCCACCTCAAGGATGGGCTGGAACGGCAACCTCATCATGGCTCACAGATCCAGACCCCCTGCCAACGACATACAAGCAAGTTGTGCCCTACTTCATCGTGGGGCATGACCTTCCCCTCATAACCTACCTCAATATGAAGCCCTACAATCTTCCAGACTTCCTCACCCGTGAAGAGAGGATCTTCAACTACAGGCTGTTCCAGGGCAAAGGCGGGTGTGGCAGAACGCTTTGGCATCCTGGCCACAGGTTACCAGGGTACTCTTACCCACCATGCACAATCGCCCAGAGACTGTGAGGAACATCGTGGTAAGGCTTGCTGCATCCTGCACATCTCATGCGGCACAGAGCCGCTAACCCAGGTTGCAAGAAGCAGACTCGTGGACCGCCAAACAAGGCAATGGGGCATGGAGTCTGGTTGAATGAGGCAAGGGCGAAACCTGATAGATACTGTGGGATGTCAGGCCCAAACAAGCTTCACGTGAAGAAGAAGCAGCGGCAAACTCCTGAGACATGGTGCAACTCCCCAGCTGGACAGATGGAGTGGCAAGACAGTATGTATATGCTTAATGGATGGCTTCCCTTTAGCCTGTCTCATCACACTGATGAGATTGTGCCATGTATGTTTTGAGTGGCCCTACAATGAACAGGGCATTTAAATAAAGAGTTGTGTTTATGTTGAAAATTTGTTGAATGAATGATTTTATTATATAAAGGACCACAGGATGTGGCACCTTGGGAGGTGGACCTATACAGTTCCCAACTATCCTTGCATGGAGGCTTCTCTATCCACACTATTACACATCCCACAGGGATCCCTGTCATACACCTATAGCTATACCCATACCACAGGTATCCCTGCCCACGCCACTGCTATCCTAACCCATGCCCACAGCATATACCCATTCACAGGTAATCCCTGCCACCCCACTGCTATCCCTCACACCATCCCACAAGCATGCAAAGGCTTAAACCATTTCTAAAAGTTTCCCACAGACTTTATTGTAATAAAAGAACTGAACCAAGTGTGTGAAGCAAAGATAAACTTTAATTAATAACAAACTGTACAAGCAAAATTGACCCAAGTAAAGTTCCCAAAGCAAAGATAAAGTCAAACAGTAGCAACCCAGTCTCTGGCACTCTTCTCAAGTCACTTCTGAGGCATGCCCATAGTCTCAAGGGGTGGAAGGGTCCAGGTGCTTGTGGAGGGGCAGTGGCTGGAGTGCTGGTACTGAGACAACACATGTGCCATGGCCATCGAGAGGACAACAGGGGATGGTTGTGGAGGAAAGTTCCTCAGAGAGTGCTCAGTCCCATGATGTTGAGAGCCCCTTCCTCCAGAGATGGGGTGTCAGTCTCAAGACCGATGACAGATGTTCTGAAGGCCGGGCCTTGGCTGTGGGTTAGAAAGAGGAGTGTAGTGGGGCTATCTGGTTTGCAGCTGGCGAGGTGAGGCGTCAGTGCCTCTGTGGCATCGTTGGCAATCTGTGGCATTGCATCTGTGCATTGGTGGCGTGCATCGTGGTGTCTGTGGTACGGTCATCGTGGCACCTGTGGCAGTGCAATGAACCTGTGCCTGACTGGGAGGCTGCCTGTGCTGCTGGTAGCCCGTAGCCTTGGTTAGGTGAGACCTGTGGAAAGCCTTGGAAGGAACTGTGAAATCACCTGGTTGGAGGAGCAGATTTGGAGTGGGTCGGAGCAGGTTCAGACTGGGCCTGAGGAGCCGACAGAAAAGATGACAAGTGCTATAACAATCAGGCCAGAAACATTAGACAAGAGAGATCAGAGCAGCAAAAGAAGCTACTCTGAAAAAGTTAAGGAATCAAATTCTCAACAACTAACATAAACAAAAACTTTACAAACCTAATCACACATACCATCCTGCAACCCTCCTTCCCAGGCAGAAGGAAATCATCAAACTAGCAGATGACCTGAAATGCTGTTTCTGATTGCAGGTTGAAAGGAAACTACAGCCATCTATCTCCACCAACCCCAACATCTCAAACACGCACAACAAACAGCCTAGCTTCCCTACAACTGGTCCCCAACCCATTGGGCTTCCCAACCTCTGCGCTGATTCACAGGAAAAAGAATTGCAAGATCGTATTTTACCAGACAAAAACCAGGAAAAAGCAAAAGGCCCGAAACAACGACATCACTGCACCTTCTTAACTTAAAAGTCTATGCGAGGCCACTTAGTGACCAATTGGCCGCCCATACTCCCACCTAACATCTTCAAATAACCATCACTAGAGATTGCTGCTATGTTCTCGTGACACTCTTGCCTATCACAATCATCCACCCAGAGTCTACTATCATCCCAGGTGCCAAGAAGCGCATTCCCAATTCGAGGATCACGTGAATGATTTCAGCATTCAGTCCTTCTCTACATTGGCGTAGTTATGAAAATCTTTTGAAGCTAGATGCCTTTCCCCACCTGAAAATCACCACAGTATCCGCTGTTAGATCCCAGGCCAGTTTTACAGCATTTCGCAGTAAATAGAGCTTTGACTGATTATGCTGTAATATGGCTGCTGCACTACCATCCTACAAACCTTGCAATCTCCAAATCACCAATTCAAGGGTCCTACTTTGCGTAAATTTCAGCTTCTGCCATTCGAATAACATCATTCAGACACTTTTCTAAACTAAACTTTAACAGTTAGTGTGCCTAAGACACAATTTGTAAGTGGTATCATAAGCTTGTCCTAACAGACACAGGAAGGCAGCAGGTGAGGCACTACGGCAGAATCACACCTGGATACCTGATAACCATTAGCAGCAGCCCCCCCCACCAAGGCTATGCCTGCTTTTTCCACTGCCTCTTTTTCTACCTATTACGCACATGACTGCATCTCAAATGAATACATCTGTTAGAAATAGCTAGACTTTGTCCCAGATGACAACAACTGAAAATTGGGTCCTCATTCGAGAACAAATGCATGAAGTCTGCACACAGCCCCGTAAGGAGCGTGTCTTTAACTATTGCCTCGTGTGTAACCAGAACAATCAGTGGACCACTGAACAACTCATAAAACTATGTTAGAAAATGGTGGTAGACTTATTAGAAGCAAATCCTCCCATACTGCCACTTCTTACACAATACTACCACGCACTAACCACATATCATTACACAGTGGATCTTAATTTCATAGGATTTCATCACGAGTGTATATATATCACATGAGCCTAAACAATGGAGCATGTCTCATCAGAGCATCAGTGTCACACCAAAACATAACAAACAATTTTTCTTTCTCACTCCATATCGCTCAAAAGTCAAACTGCCCAAGGAGCCTGCTGATACAGTTCTACAAAGGAATATATTGAGTCTTCATCCTGCACTCGTATAACTGTCTTGTTTGGTTCTTGCGCACTTTACTCTTTATACTATGGAATGGACACAGACTTTCAGACCGGATAATAGGACTTCGCACGAAAAAAAGAACATATTATGGCTACCCAACCTGCCCTTCATGTCGAAACCTGTATATCCATTTTTTTCCCAAGACGCCATCACTCCTGCCTTAAAACAGAATACTTCCTTCACACACCTAATTCAACTAGTATTACATAAGTGTGCACTACTATTACTATCTGTTAATAATTCTCATCACCTCCTTATCACCCATCCCCTCCCACTTGTGACTATATGACTGTAACTTTGTCGCTTGTATCCTTATGATTTATTTTGACTGTCTCCTAGTATGATTTGATTGCTTATTGTACCCTATGACTATTATTAATGTTATACCTTATGATTCTTGATTCTTAACGAATGTATCTTTTCTTTTATGTATACTGAGAGCATTTGCACCAAGACAAATTCCTTGTGTGTCCAATAAAAGAATTTGAATTTGAATTCTCAGATCTCCAAAGTTCCTTCTAACACAATTATTCTATGTTCTATTTTCCCTAAGCCAGTGCTAGACCCATACCAATAAGCACATATTTGGAATCCCTGAGCTGGGAGCCAAAGCTTTACTTACTTACTTACTTACTTACTTACTTACTTACTTACTTTATCTATCAAATCTTATCCTAGGTGGCTAACAGACATTGAATAAAATGCAGTATAAAACATTAAATAAAAATCTTAAATTTAAAAATTCAATTAAAATAAAACTAAAGTAGAATGGAGAGGAAGGAAGCAAAATTTGCACAGGGAGGAACTGGAGTATTCTCAACTCCATTAGCCACCTCCAATGTGCAACAATCCCATTGGCTAGTTGGTATAGCCATGTCTTCAATTCCTTTTGGAAGGCTAAAAGAGTGGGACCAGATCTGAGGCCAAGAAATTCCAGAGGATGGGGTCTTTTTCTGCTCGCCAAAATTCCTTGACTGATATGATCAACAGCATGCCGCTTCTGCCGGCAGACTAATCTCATAAAGTTGAGCAGGATTCTTAAATACCCTGGACCCATACCAAGAAGGGCTTTAAAGGTGATTATCAACGTTCTGAATTGGACCCAGAAGCAAACTGGTAGCCAGTGCAGCTTGTGGAACAGCAGTGCAACACGGGGCACTCTAGGAGCCACAAGAATTGCCTGCATAATTGCATTAGACTGAAACTTCTGGATACTCTTTCAGGCTAGCATTCACTGTTAATTCCATTGCAGAATGATCTAATCTCTTCATCCCATTACATCAGCCCATCCCACTTGGTTTGGCAAGGAAGGCATGCTGTGGACCAGTGGTGGGATTCAATTTTTTTTATTACCAGTTCTCTGTGTGTGGCTTGGTGGGCGTGGCTGGGGAAGGATACTGCATGAGCTCCATTCCCACCCCACTCCTAGGGGAAAGTTACTGCAAAATCTCCATTCCTCCCCACCCCACTAACCTGCTTTCTAGCTCCATTCTCCTGTGCAGGGCAACAAAAGAAGACCAGCTAATTAGCTGGAACTCAGGAGGCAGAGAATAGATGGGGCAGGGCCAGTCAGAACTACTCAAAATGTCCACTACCAGTTCTCCAAAACTGGTCAGAACCTGCTGAATACCACCTCTGCTGCGAACCCCATCAGCAGCTGGCGGTTTCCAGGAAGAGTGCCTTCTCTGCTGTTGCCCCTACTCTTCTGGCCTTTCAGAAAAGTGTGAAAACATGGGGCATGCAGAGGACCACACAACAGAGTCCACCAAGTTTGGGCAGTTTTAAAATTAGATAAATATATTTGAAAGGGCAATTGTTTTCATATAACTATAGTAGGGAGTTGGAGAAATCATAGAGAAAACAGTAGTTATGGGTGGTAGGACAGAAATGATGGGGACACTAATTAAAGTAATGAGAGAATGAGAGAAAAATAAGAGTG
The DNA here is from genome assembly GCA_004320025.1 of Laticauda laticaudata. Taxonomy (NCBI): domain Eukaryota; kingdom Metazoa; phylum Chordata; class Lepidosauria; order Squamata; family Elapidae; genus Laticauda; species Laticauda laticaudata. Next base: position 3,891 of record BHFT01002028.1, on the reverse strand, counting down.
GGAATAGAAGCCTGTCCAGGTGAAAAGGAATGAAGAGGGTAGGTTGAGATGAAGGGATAAAGGAAGAAAGCAAGCTGCAAAACCTAAAAGGACTATTTAAGACCCAGTGGTACAATTGGATGGGGAGGGGAAATTCTTTGCTTTCTATTATTTAGTATTAGATTATTGGATTTCATGATTGCCACCTGTTATTTAAAAAAATCAAGTTTCATACTTTGTTTTGCAGACTGATACACAACTCAAATATAGTTTATTGATCCAGCATAAGTTTTTTCTCTGTGCTGAATAACATACTCCACTAAGAAAGAAAAACAATTGTCTTTTTATACCAAGACCGATCTATCATATACCATACTACGAGGCACTATTTCAGTCTGAATAGTCTTTAGTACAGCACTCCTGAAATTTATAGGCTTTGACTTGTTTTCTGAATTTTGAACAAATAGAGCCAGCTGAAGAACACATATTTTAAAAAAGAGGGAGAGAGCTTAGCCCTTCTGAGAAATACAAAGTAAAACTTAAGCTGTGTTGAAAATGAGGTGGCTGCAGGTGGCTGTTTGCCTTGTGTGCTCTGAGAAAAACTGATTAGCCTTGGGAGGATTTAAAGCAATTGCAAATTTGGTAGCCACAGATGTCTTAGCTTTTTAAGAATTTATCAGTTCAAGAAGTAATCCTGCTGCTGTAGCCATGCAATAAACAAAAGTTATATACCAAGATAAAAACCATTTGCTTGTATTGTAGGAACAAGACTATCTGCTCCAGTTATCATTACTGCATCAAACTTATCATTTCTGAAAAGACTGAAAAGAAAATCTGAAAATCACACCTAACTGTGCATGGATACATAACCGTGCATACACACACACACATTGTTCACACTTTTTGAGAATAAATGAGAATTCTAACCAATTTCTGGGCTGCAAGCCCAAGAGGGAAAAAAGCAAGTTCATAATGTCTCTTTGGTGTGAGAACTAGATAAAGATTTTTTTTATAAAATCTGATGTTCAAAGTTCATGGTACATTATTATAGCAAGTTCTGTTGACAATTAAGATCTGCCAGAAAATTTCCATCATAGTAGATACTCTTTTAAAGAGTTTATTTATTCAGTAAATCCCAGAAACATCCCAGGGCTGAAACACTGAAAATAGACAGGAGAAAAATACCCAGTGGTCCACTGAGTTTGTCTTTGAATTTTTTTTGTTTCCTTGTTTTTGGCATTTTTATCTGCCTATAGAGTTCTTCATAAGATCCTGAGATAGGCAGATGTTGATTTATGGTGTTAAATATATCATCACAAGATTTAAACTATTCTGAGTAAAGCTGCCATTTGCAATTGACTGATGGTGAATTTGTCAATGTTGATGGTGTTCCAGTTGTTTTGGGATTGCATGACCCCTATTGCTATCTTTGCTTTATTTTGCCACTGTTCTATTTGTTCTCTTTCTATTTGCAGATCTTTGCTTTTTGATTATTTTTTATTTAATTAATTTATTTTTATTATATTTTTTATTTATTTTTGACAGATGATAGACATGTGTTTAAACATCCCAGGCATGTTTAAACTCATTTACTGATGATTAAACTCATTTACTGATGATACCCATTACCGTATTAGACATTTGTTTCAAACTTCCAATATACTTTCTGTGAATACTTTCTAACATTACTTTTGAACTTCCCTCCTGTCAGTTTGAAGTTATGCCCCTGTGTTCTTGATTTTTATTTAGTATTGAAAATACTGCCTTCAAGAACCTTATTCACAATGTATTAAATCGATAATGGAAAGTTGTAAATTTTAAAGGTCTATACCAGTGTTTCTCAACTTCAGCAAAATTAAGACTGAGAATGCTGGGGAATTCTGGGAATTCCTCAATATGAGAATACCCACCTTCAACAACAAGACCCCACAGAGAATGAATAGGCAAGGCAAAATGCATGACTTGCACAATATAATATTTCTGCTGAAATTGGTGCATGGCCAAAGTCTGCATTCAATGTTATGCATTCCTATTCCCTAGAGAAACCATCAATTTCTGCTAGTTAGGATAGGTAATTTGCCACCCCTACCTAATTAACTCCTCACTTTACATAGCATTGATGAATCTATTGCAAACAAGTTCAGAAAGAACATCCAACAATATAACTCCCTCTTCCAAATGACCTCCTTTGGTGCTAATGAAGAATGGTTGGAATCCTTCTGTGATTATTCAAGAGCAAATTCATCATTACATTGGATATTTAACATCAAACTCTCAGGCAGCATGCCAAATTTATTCAAATCTACTTCATGGATCCTCAAGATAGCATAAAATTGAGAAGGAGTATACTCCACAATAATTGAAGCTTGTTGAATTATTGGAAAAACTACTTTGATAACAAATGATTGGCCAGATTTAATTGCAAGAGTTGCAACTTCAAGATAAAGTTGTTCATAAAGAAACTCACTGGAACATATCATATTTTTGTAGGTGTATTGTTTACATGCTAAGTGTGGGAGGTCTGCCTCATTTGCACTGTGGCTTACAATCTTTGTAAGGATTCAAACCAAGGCCACAAAATTATAATACATTTGTGCAAACCAAAATGAATGAAGATCCTTTGAAGAAGGACCATCTTCAATGAAGATCCAGATTCAGGCAATTTTTGCATTGAGCAGTGAAGATGAAATCACATAGTACTTGACAGGCAGATATATTGGACCCTATAAAACTGTTGCATCAATACTTGGATTTCAAATTCATGAGAGGTAACCAGCCATTGTTCACCTTCAAGTGCACCTTCCACAACAGAATGAAGTATTTTTTCAAGATAACGCTGCTGTGCAACTGAATAATGATATGGTAAGAACCACTTTAATAGAATTAATGAACCTTTGCAAACATTATCCCTTTGTAAAAAAACACCACACTATTTGGATATTCCAAGATACTACAGTTGGACTAATAAGAGGTGGGAAAGAAGGAGGATTGGGAAAAGAGTGGAGGAGTTCTCTGGAATTTTAGCAACTAATGTTCTGAGTTAAGTGTATATCATTCTCTAAGAAGTGGTGTGATCTCTACTACTTGAAACTGCTTGTTCATCACATAAAGGAGTCAGTATCTTTTAAATTATTAAGACACATAATGGACACATCCTTCCATTATTGAAGAATATCTGCAGAGAGAGAGAATTATTGCAAACTAATCATTGTCAACAAAGTATGAAAAACACAGAAAGAAGAATCCCCAGAGCAATGAGAGATTTGTTTGTCATCTTGCTAACAAACACTGAAATCAACAAACCACAGCAATTGTGAAACCAGTTCAAGAAGGAAATGTCTGAAGATTTCCTTTAAATCAAAAGAACTATAAATGATCCTAGTATGATCAATAAGAGGCAGCATAAACAGATTCTTCTGTATTTCCAAGAAAAACCTGAGAAATTTGGAAAAGCACTTGAGGAATATAACCTGTCAAAATTAACAAAAGGTACAATTAATTAAACTAGCGCCAATCAGGAATTATTGCATGAACTGCAATACAACAGAGACAAATAGCAGGAATTTATACTATACAATGAGCCCCTATTGAAAAATGAGAAAAGTGTATGACTGTGTGTAAGTGCCTAAAAATCAATCTTTCTTCAATAATTTTCACTGATCCACCAGGAGACACAGAAAAGACTTTGTTACCAACAAAGTTAGGGAAGATAGCAGGGGTGGGATGCTACCTGTTCAGCCCAGTTCTATAGAACCAGTAGCTCTGAAGAGCAGCAGACACCAAACCAATTCGGTGTCTGCTGCTCTCTTTGGCCCAGCCTGAGCTCTTGGCTGTTCTTTATTTCCTGCTTTTTCAACCTCAGCTGCTTTGCGCAGCACAGCTGAGGTTGAAAAAGCAGGAAAGAAGAGGATT
>BHFT01002024.1:0-21527 GCA_004320025.1 Laticauda laticaudata | reverse complement strand
AGACTTCATCGAAACGTTGCCTAGATACTTCCAATTCTACGCGGGAGAAAGCCCGAATAACCAAAGATCCATATATATATATATGAAACAATAGGAAAGGAATGGTAGGCACGTTGGTGTGCTTATACACACCCCCTACAGACCTCTTAGGAAAGGGGTAAGGTCAATAGTAGACAGTTTAAGGTTAAAGTTTTTGAGGTTTGGGGAAGAAACCACAGAGCCAGGGAGAATATTCCAGACGTTGACCACTCTGTTGCTGAAGTCGTATTTCCTGCAATCAAGTTTAATAATGATGATGATGATAATGATGATGATGATGATGATGATGATGATGATGATGATGATGTTTGGAAAAAATTCTTCAGATGTCAATTAAGGTCGCACATAAATCTTATCAGTGGCAGCAAATTTTGTAGAATTCAAGGTTTCATAAGTTTGTGTTCTACCAATACAATCTTGTTGATTGCTAGTAATGGACTGTCCTTCCTTCTTCCTCCTTCCTTCCTTCCCTCCTTCCTTCCTTCCTTCCTATCTCCTTCCTTCCTTCCCTCTCCACTCCACTCCATTCCACTCCCTGCCCCAATTTTAGATTTAAATTTAGATAGATATTAGCCTCCCAAAAAACCCACTCTGAATTGTTAAAAATAATAAATGATGGTAGAAAGTTTTATTGCATATCCCTTCTACTTAATAGTCATGAGATTCCAACTATCTCTGGCTCAAATATACTACCAACCAGCATGTCAGAAACTCAGTTTTAGCCATGAGCTAAATTAGCTCTTGCCATGCTGAGTTGCTATGCTTCTGGGTTCTATACATATTTTCTAACCAGTCCTTATTTCAGGAAAAACATGATCTATTTTGGTTTGTTTTTTTTTTCTTTAGACATCCTCTGCCATGGTGGATGAAGCAAAATAAAAAGAGGGAAAAATATTTTTCTGAACATGAAAATATTAAAATATAATGTGGAAAAGTATTGTGTAAGTTAGATTTCTGTTAAATATTTAGAATGTAGGGTTATATTTACAAAGATATGGATTTGAGCATATTTATTAATGTGTATAGCTACATAACCCAGCTAGATAGCAAGACTTGGCTGAATTAAAATACATGTGTACACACACGCATACACACACACACACACACTCTCACACACACATGCCAAACCAGGAAGTTGAGAACAGATTCCTGAAGAAAGGAAAATTCTTCCATTTTTATTATCCATTAACCAAAATTTATGCCCCCATGAAATCATGAGGAAGCCTGAAGAAGGATTTATCTTTTATAGCATTTATTATAATTTATAGTGTGTCTTGGAACACTGAAAGCTACTGAGTTTAATTTATGTATCCAAAGAATTTGAGGAAATTCTATTTGTAGAATCTATCTGAGGTGGGAATAATATTTCTTTTATTTGTCAACTTGTATGACATCTCAATCACAAAGTGACATCTCTGGGATTAAGACAACTCATTGCTGACTAGGAAAATAGTAGCTGAAAGGCTTTAAAATGTCTTCTTATAAGACTTTTACTACTTCAATTTCCATATGCGTTATAAAAAGCTGTTGTTTGAAAATCTATACTATGTATAAAAATAAGCTTATTTTAAAGAGTTGATGATTGATGAGTCAGTTGAATTATCATATAGTACATTGTAAGCAGAGACTAATGCAACAGTTGTATAGGATATATACAATGGGGGACTTCCGGCAGTGACATTATGGTGGTGTAGAGAAACAGCGCTTCATTCTCTGTGCCAGAGTTTTTTATGTCTGGCGGCCATCTGAGGCAAAGTTTGGTCCTGGAGAGACTAGCAAGGGAAAGGGAACTCTCAGAGGCAGCAAGAAGAGGTGTGGTTTCCAGCTGTGCTAAAAAGGGAGCCTTCAGCCTGATACAGAAGAAGCCGGCCTTTATGGCAGATCCATGCTGATTTGAAGAAGGAAGCAAGGAGAGAAGACAGTACAGCAGCAAGAGGCAAGCAATGGATTTAGACAAGTTTAGAAAATCAGTGAAGAGACAGCTGGAGGAGAAATCAAGAAGATAAGTGAGTCTCCAAATAGAAAGGTTTTATACCAAAAGACAGGTGGCATTTTGTATTAAGAGCAGAATAGCACCTAGAAGAAAAGACCAGCCAGCAAAACAGTGAAAGAGGAGATAAAAGAAAAGAGACAGGTGTATTGCTTTGGGGAGAAATAACTATAGAATTGATCTTTGAAGATTGAGAATTTGGAGCTCCAATGGAAAGAGAACAGATTTGATGGCTGTGAGGAAAAAGTGTAGGAAAGTGACTGTGCAGATAGTGTGAGACTGCCATTGTGAAAAGAGAGAAGAATTGAGAACTTATGCAATAGTGAGATCAACCGGAGAAATGATATTGAAGTATCTAATCTCTTATATTTTCTGGTGCCTTTAGAAAGTAGATATCTGTATTGTACAATTACTAAAAAGTGCATATATTTAGATGTAAAAAATAGGGAATATTTTGATAAAGATTAATAATAGAAAATGCTTGATATGAAAACTTTGTAAATAGACTATATATATTTTAGTGTAAACTATACAAATTACATTTATATAAACTTATACTTTACTTTCTTTAGATATACATATTTAAAATCTCATCTTAGAATTGTAGATATATATTTTATTTATAAAATAGTAATATTTAGTGCTAATATATATCTTTTGGTATATTGACTTACTTATATTTACTATTAATTATTAAATGTATTTATTGTATTCACTGTATTTATTATTTATTACTTACTAATTGATAATTATATTTATTAACATTTATTATATTTATTATTAATTACTAATACTGTTAAGTAACATTTATTAATATTTATTGTTATCTACCCTGAAAGATAAAATTATATAGAATAGAAAGAGAATAATATAAACTATAGTATAGAGCATATTAATTAAACTGGATGGTAATTTTGGAGAACATATATAAAATCTTAGGGGAATAGCATAAAACTATAAAAGAGATGACAGCATCACAAACCTTTGTTGTCAATATCTAGCCCACCCACATCAAGCCAATAACTAATCAAAGGAATGTTTACCACTTTGAATACAATAAAAAGTGAATACCACCCCCAGTATGCAGACAATGCAATCCACATTGTTGACAATACAGGAAACGATGGTTACACTCCAGGAAAACATGTCAAAAAACCATGGAGAAATAAAATTAGAAATGGGAGAGATGAAAACAGAGGTACATAAACTTGACAACAGAATGAGCTCAATCCAAGAAGTGATCCAGAAAAACAAGGAAAGAATAAAAACAATTGAAAATAGAATGGAACAAATTGAGAAAAAACTAGAAATGGTGGACCAAAAGATGACAGGGCAGAATAAAGACCTGGAAGAATCCTTGATACATTTTTTTCTGAGGTGCCAGAACATAATAGAGACAAAGGAAGAGGACCTGGACACGATGATTGTGGAACTGATTGCAGAAGCCCTTCAGAGGGATAGGCAGGAAATTTTAAATGAATTAGATGAAGTCTACAAAATGTACACAAGCTATACCAGATTCCATAGACTCCCCAGAGAAGTACACATAATATTTGCCCATGAAAAAAGTCAGGGACATTATATATAAGATCACAAGGGAAGAGCTAATAATGTACAAAGGGAAAGAAATAATTACATTGAAAAAACTCCCCAGAAAAGTCAGCAAAGAATGGAATGACTACCATTTTCCAGTGACCCAATTAAACAAGAGAAATATTTTGTTCCAATGGATTACTCCAGAGGGAATTCTGGTCTCCTGGAATGATAAAAAGGTCAAAATTTATAGTTTGGAAAAGGCCCAAGATCTCGATGACCAGTAAGTTGGATTAGAGGAAGAATAGAATAGCAGAGAGGAGTTAGAATTGGCGAGTCAAGATGAACAACAGCAGGAGACCAGAGAGAAAGAGCAAGAAAAGGTGAATAACAAGGAGAAAGAATGTCAGGAAGAAGAAGGAGTAAAGCCTTGGAAAGAAAGAGGATGTAAGAAAGCCTTGGATGGAAAGAGGATGTAAAACAGAGAAAAACACTTGCCATCCGTTGGTCAATGCGATGCTTCCATTCTGTACTCACTGCCTCCGTTTTGCTTCCTCTCTAGCAGTCCAGCATCCGTCTATTGACATTTCATCCGCTCAGAAGGTTTTGAGCTGCTCAAAACTTTTGAGCGGAAAATGTATCCTAATGCATCCGTTCTGCATCCTCTAGGCATACAGGGGACATCCGTTCTGCATTCATTACCGCATCTGCTATATCCGCTAGGCATTCGCTGCACATCCGCGCACTCAAATCTGTTCCAGTGGTAAACGGACGCAGGGAGGAAGTGGAACGGACGCGCAGAGTTAGTAGCACGGACGGAGAAAGGATGAAAGCAGATGCAAATCGCATCTGCATCATCCGCTGCGCATCCGCTCTGCATCCGCTCTGCATCCTCTACGCATCCTCTACGCATCCTCTATGCATCGTCTATGCATCCTCTACGCATCTCTATGCATCTGCTCTGCATCCGCTCTGCATCCTCTACACATCCTCTACGCATCCTCTATGCATCCTCTCTGCATCCGCTCTGCATCCACTTTCCATCCACCCTTTGTCCACCCCCCGTCCGTTCCTTTCCGTGTTATCCACTCTGGTTATGCAAATTTTTGCCCCTTTTGATGAGCGATAACAATGGATGGCATGGAACATTTTTCTCGTCCGCTGTGTCCTTTTTACAAACGTTTTGCATTCGTTGGGCAGTGTGACAGGGCCTTAAGAACAAAGATTCAAAGAGTAACTAGGACAAATAAAAGGCAGTGACTGGAACAAAAAGAAAAAATGGAAGAAGAACTGAAACTAATATCTATTAATGTCTAACGGCCTAAATTCACCATCAAAAAGAAGACAAATATTTTCCAAATTAGTGAAACAAAAATAGCTATTGTGTGCATCCAAGAGGTATACATTAAAAAAGAAGATGAGAGATATTTACAGTGTAATAAATTGGGGAAACTTTATTCAACATTAGCAGAAGAATAAAAGGAAGGGTGGCAGTATACATTAAAGAAGGGATAACAGCTAAACCAGTACATACGGATACAAAAGGAAGACTATTGATAGTTGAATTAACAATATGGAAAGGAAAATATTATTAGTTGTTATATATACGCCTAATAAAAACCAAGCTGAGTTATATACAAATTTGCATGATAAAGTTGTAGAAATAGGAAATAATAATGTATGTCTAATCAGTGACTATAATGCAATAGTGGACATTAAGAAAATTATGCTAGTGATAAAAAACACACATAAAAGGAATATTCTACCCAAATTTTTTTTTGAAATGTCAGATGAATTAAGTTTATTAGACTTATGGAGAACCTTAGACCCAGGAGAAACTTAAATTCACCTTTTATTCTAGTCCTCACAAACCCTGGTCAAGAATCAATATGGTCTGGATAAATGGAAACCTAATTTAAAATATTGAAACAATAGAGATTATGTCAACAAACTGGGCTGACCATAACCCTCTTAAAATAATATGGAAAGGACAAAAAAGGAAGAGAGATAGATGGACACTAAATCCATAAATCTTAAAAGAAAAAGAAATATATCCAAAAGATTTCAAAAGAATTGGAGCTATTTTTTAAGGATAAAAAAAAAACATACCTCACTACAAAATTTGTGGGACACCATGAAAACTTATTTAAAGGGGAAAAAGAAATAAGGAAAAATGGAAAAATCATAATACATTATCTGAGGAAATTAAAGATTTAGAAAAAAAACTTCAAATAGAACCTGGAAAAGAACAAATTAAAAACAAATTGGCCTTAGCAAAACATAAATTGAATATTTTGGATCAAGAAGACTTGGCAAGAAATTTAAAACTTGCAAGACAAAATTATTTTGAACATGAGAACAAGGCAAGGCAATGGTTGACCTATAAATTAAAAAAAGAAAAATACACCAACTACAAAATGATAATGGAATTGTGGAAACTAATATTGATAAGAAAAAGAAAATTACAGAAGAGTTTTTCAAAAATCTTTATAGATAGGAAGAAATAGCAAAGGGAAAAATAAACAAATATTTGAAAGGAGAAATTATGCCCCCATTAATTGAAGAAAAGGGGGAACTATTAAATAAGAAAATAGCATTAACTGAATTAAAAAAGCAATTCAAAAACAAAAAATAATAAGACTCCAGGACTGGATGGATTGCCAGGGGAAGTTTATAAGAATTTGGAAGAAACATTATTATTGGAAATTTGCAATGAGGTCTTGACAGAGGCAAAGCTACCAGAATCATGGAAAGAGACATGTATTACCTTAACTCCAAAAGAGGGTACAGATGTCAAACAAATTAAGAATTATAGGCCAATTTCTCTTCTAAATGCCAACTATAAAATATTCATGAATATTATGGCAAAAAAACTGAAAAAAACCTATTAAATGAAAATATACATGAGATCAAAATGATTCCTCCCAATGAAACAAATAAAGAATAATACAATCTATTCCACTCAAAAGTCAAACGTAATAATAAATGGGGAGATGACAAATCCATTTAAGATAATGAAAGGAGTCAGACAGGAATGTCCATGGTCACCTCTACTTTTTATCCTGATTCTAGAGACATTATTAATAAGAATTAAATCAAACGCAGAAATAAAAGGAACCAAAATTAACCAAGAAGAATACAAACTGAAGGCATTCACAGATGAAATTTATTTATCCTTTATTGAGGACCCACTAGAATATTGTTGCAAGAGATAGAGAAATATGAGGAGGTAATGTGCCTTAAAATTAACAAGGAAAATACTGAAATGCTTGTCAGAAATTTAACTGCACAAGAGAAAGGAGAATTAGAAGAAGAAATTGAGCTCCAAATTGTAAAAAAGTTGAAATATTTAGGCGTTTGGTTAACGGCAAGATGTTCAGCATTAAAAAAGGATAATTATACAAAATTATTACAACAAATTGGAAAAAATCTGGATAGATGGGGGAAACCACAGCTTTCATTATTAGGGAAAATTGCAACAATTCTATCCAAATTGCTTTACTTATTTCAAACAATCCTCATAAAATTAGATAAAAATTTATTTAAAGAGTTAAATAAAATAACCATGAAATTTGTATGGTCAGGGAAAAAAGTGTGGATAAAGTTAATTTATCTACAGGATAGTGGAAGTAAAGGTGGCTTTGGACTGCCAGAAGTAGAGGTGGCTTTGGACTGCCAGACTTATTATAATGCAGCATCCTTAATTTGGATCAGGGAATGGATTAATTTAGACAGTAGGAGAATTTTGACCTTGGAAGGACATGACATCCAAATGGAGTGGCATCCAGATGGAGTGACGATGCCAGAAATAAGAAACACTCATATTTCTATTGACATATCTTATAAGATTCACTGATTCAGACCTGGGAGGAAATTAGAAAAAAACATATTAAAATCCCAGGCTGGTTATCCACTATGGAGGCAATGAACCACCCCAATACATTGGATATAAGTGTTCTGACCCAAGCCTTGTTCAAATTAAATAAACACAATCCAATGTATGAAAGCAAAGCTTTTTTAATGTGGCATTGGGAATTCAGTGCATTTCCAGCCGAGAAACATTTAAACCTAATTGTCCAATATCAAAAGCAAGCCCTTTCAAGTTTGCAAAAGGCTGCCAAGACAGAAGACTAATTACTGATTGAATATCCACTGACAGAAGTTTCAAAGACAAACCAGACTAAGCAGGGCTTCAACAAGGACTCTGTGTCTAAAGAACTTCTTTGCTTTCTGCAAAGAACACATCCCCGAGGGCTGGCTTTTATTCCTTATGGCAGGGGCCATCACCTTCCAGCCTTACTCCCGAGTCACCCTTGCTGCTTCAGCTGCTTTTTCCTTCAACTAGCCCTGTGTGCACATGCATTGGGCACAGGATCCCGAGAGTCCTCTGCATCACTGCTGCCAGACTCCACAAGATCTGAAGGCAGCACCTCACTGTCCGATAATTCTGGCCCCATCTCTGCATCACACGCAGGCCCCTCATCCGAGTCCTCGCTATCAGAGACCTCTGCCATCTGTATCTGCTTCCAGGGAAACACAACAATTAGTAAAATTAGTAAAATTTTGGACAATCGAAGAATATTAAAAACTAGCCAAGAATCAAAAGCACAGGGAATAAATATAGACTGGTGGCTATATCTCCAGTTGCATTCACGATACAAAAAAGATTTAGAGGAATATGGATTTGAATTGGACACAACTCAGTTAGACAAATTATTGTTGGGACTGGAAGAGAAATTACTATCAAAAATATACAATTATTTATTACATTTCAATTTAGAAGAGGAGATAGTAAAAGGGCCAATTGTAGCTTGGGCCAAAAATTTTGGGCACAATATTGAGTTAGAAGATTGGGAAAAAATGTGGAACAAAAAATATACTTTAACAAAATCTGCTGCATACAGAGAAAACCAATACAAGATGTTTTACCATTGGCATTTAGTCCCAACAAGGCTTGCAAAGATGTATCCCAACCTAAACCCTAACTGTTGGAAATGCAAACAAGTGCAAGGTACTTTTTTCCATGTCTGGTTGCTATGCCCAGATTAAAATATATTGGATTAAAATACAAAAATGGCTAAATGTTGAATTGTTTCTCCTGGGGATCATTAAGATTAAATACCCCAAAAAGATTATATATTTGACCATATATACTATTATGGCAGCAAGAATTGCACTTGCACAAGCTTGGAAAATGTCTAACATACCATCAGATTGTGTAAGAATCTAAAAAAAAAATTGAATGTGCAGAAATGGATAGACTCACCACAGAATTGAATAACAAGGAACAATTGGTATCAATGGATAGACAGTAGAAATATGAAAGGTATAGATTAAAAATAAGTTCACTTTTTTTCCTCTCGTGCTGTATGTATTTGATTAATGAGAACCTGTTGAAATGGATGAACATTTGGAATGTATGAATATAGCCAAGATTTCTTTTTGTACTGTCAGAGAACGATGGTGAATTGTATCAACTCATTTTTCTTTTTATAGATATATTTGTATTTTAACATTTTAATTTCAATAAAAGCTTTTTAAAATTAAAAAAGGATATATGCAATGCTGCCATTCCCAAAGCCAAAGCCCACTAAGCAAACAAATTCTCTTAACAAGCTTTTAGGAAGATCTATAATGAATTTTCCTTCTAAATTGTCAGAGGAGTTTCAAAGAAAGAGCCATAAGAAATAACATATTTGTATGATAATTTAGAGATCATTTCCTGCAATGTTTCTGACATTTTTATGTTTCTACCTGAAACAGAATAGCATCCAGAAAACATTCTGCGCTTTGGGACTGAGAAATACCTTTCAGCGTTTTACAGAACAGCAAACTTTGAGTCACTTGGAAAGGTAAGGTAGATTCAGGTGAACAGGAGATAAATATTTGAAGCCTGAAAAGAATATGTGACTTACAATTGGACAGAAGAGAGTTACTATAACTGGTCTCTTTGTGTTATAATAAGCAGAAACTATGATGAACTGTAATACTGTTCATGTAATGAACCATTTATCTGGAACACACATTAGAGAGATTGATTAAGAGGCTCCCAAAAGCTGATATCCCTTCCTGTTTATCCAAGTGGTAAGAAATAATATCACTCAGAACAGCTATGATTCTATCAATAAAGGCCCTGTCCCATTGCACTTACAGATGCAAAGAGGATGTAAAATGTTAAAAAATGCTTGCCATCCGTTGGAAAACACTATGCATCCATTGTGTACTCATTGCATACGTGTTTCATACGCTCTATCCCTCGAGGATCCGTCCACTGTGATTTCATCCATTCAAGAAGTTTTGAGCTGCATAAAACTTTGTGAACGGATGAACTTTCTGCCATATACGATGTAAATCCGTGACATACGAGCAACAAACGTTCTATGTTCGTTTATCATCCATTAAACGTCTGCTGTATCCTCTCTGCATCCTCTGGGCATCCTCACAACTCACATCCGCTGCAGCTGAAAACAGAAAGAGGGAGGAAAGAAAGGGTACATGGAACATCTATACATCGTTAGTAGCACGGAAATAGAAAGGATGCATTTGCATCCGATATACATTTGCGGGGCATCCCCTTTCTTTCCTTTAGGCGTACGTGATGCATCCGCTTCATCCGCTATGCGTCCGCTTTGAAATTCTCCCCCGGAACCCCTTCAGAGGTGTCATCTGCTGTCATCCACTAGGCTTCCTATGAACATCCATTTAACATCCCCGCTACATACTACCCACGTCCGTTCTTTTCCATTCTTTTCCATTCTGTTTATGCAAATTTTTACCACTTTTTGAAGCAGATGACAACGGATGGAGCCACCCCCGAAATTTTGCTTGTCCGCTGTGTCCTTTATGCATACGTTTTGCGTCCGTCAGCCAGTGGGACCTAGCCTTTAGTCTTTAAGAAGGAAGATGAAGAACTGCCACTTTAAAACCACTTGACAACTGAAATTGACAAATCTAAGCTAGCCTTATAATCCTTGTGGCTTTCTTCTGATGAAAATTTTCCTGCTAAAATGTGTTTTTTTTAGTAAATTAAGCATAGGCATTATCTATTTTCATATTTTAATGATTGATCATGTTCATTTAAATACTTAAATAAAATATATTTAAATTTTCTTCATTTTTAACCCTAGAGATTTTTAGATCAGGATTGGTAGTCATTTGCATGTGATTAATGAAGTCCAAAACAGAATCTTTACATTCTACAAAATTGGATTCATTTAAAAATTATATAAAATATAATTACATTCTGTATGGGGATATAATTTAAAATGTTAAATTTACAATTTAAATATATTTAAATTTAATGCTTTACTAAGTTCTTTCCCGAAGCATTTGTTTGAAGCTGTTTTCTTTTGCTTTACTGAGAAGCCCAGGTTCATCCTGTTGATCCACATAAAGAACACAAGAACTGAGGAAGGTCTAAAAGTAATTCTGCCTATTTCTCTGTCAAGGTGTATAACACATGATAGGTAGAATGCAGGTAGCAATGCAGGATCATTTGCTATGTGCAGCTAGTCATTCTCAAAACCTCAGAGCCTACAGGGATAAAACTTTTATCTGTCTGGTTTCACCTGCTCACGAAAAGTTTCACCTCATGAAAAGTGATTGGTGACTGTTTTCCCAATTAGTAAGTAGTCCCATGGGAATTCACCTGTCACGTTTCTTAAGTTATCCTACATTAAAATCTGTGACGATAGCATAACATTTGGTGTGTATTATAACAGCATAATTTTTAAAGGAGAGTATATTAATGCAGCTCTGAAGAAGAGCCCTGAGGTTTGCTACCAAACATCAGCTAGTTGCAAAGGGTAGGAACATCAATACTTCACAACAGGAAAATCTTGACTGGTTCCCTAGGAATTGATATACAGTTGATATAGCAGGAACAGATCTGCTCTAGATTGACCTTCGACTGGGTTTTTTTTTTAAGGGCAAGGATACAATAATCCTGCACCTCCAGAATATCATTCATTTTTTTGAATAAAAAGATGCATCATTTTATTTTTATTTATTTATTTGCCTTCTTAGTGGGATTAATAATTTAATAGACATTTGATTTCTGTACATCCTTGGAATTATGCCTATTGACTTCAACAAATAAAATTGTATGTAGGAAAAATGCATCAATATTTGAAGAAAAAAGAATGGGAAGGTCCTCAAATGATCATTCTGCTCCTCACCCCTTCCTTTCATTGCCATTGATGGGCACGTTTGGTCCTACAATCATCAGAATATGTATGAAGTGAAAATATTGTTTCTAGTTTAGCAAATATATGGACTAATTTTTCTTGAGTGTGCTTGCAAAAGGCAACTGGACATTCTGTGTTTTTTCTGTTGAAGAAATTTTGTTTCTCATCCGAGAAGCATCTGAATGATCTGATCAGAATGTCTGACTGAATGATCAGAACTGGAAAAACTGGAAAAAAAAAAAACCACAGAAAATCCAGTTGTCTTTTTTGGAAGAAGTACCTTTAGGACAACCATGACCTGGACAACTGAGAATCTTCATAGATAATTGGTTTTCTCCCATTGAGAAAAATGCCAGAAATTGGTTCAACTATTGCACAATTGCAGTGACTTCTCATGCAAGCAAAATTATATTAAAAATCATTTAATGGAAGCTATAGAATGCCATGGATCAAGAGTTACCTGACATACAGGTTGGCTTTAAAAAGTGACACCATACTAAAGATCACTTTGACAATATTAAATGGATTGTGGAAAAGGAATGTGAATATCAAAATGATCTATACATGTGTTTTATTGATTATAGGTAAAAGTTTAACTGGGTAGAATTCAATATACTATGGGCAGCTTTGCATAACCTTGGTGTTCCAACCCACCTGACCAGACTTATCTGTATACAGCTAGAGTAACTAACAGAGAGGTTTTAAATCATATAAAGCTAATCACATCACTAAAGCTAAAATCATAAGACTACATCTAATTTACTTTGACCACGTCATGCACGTACATTCATTGGAAAAGGCAACAGTGCTAAGAATGTTAGTGAAACAAGAAAGGGCAAGCAAAGAACATGTTGGCTTGATAATATGAAATCTAATACAAAGATTAACATCCAAAACTGAAGGAATCTGTGCTTAATAGTGTAGCATGGAGGGCACTTGCCTATAAAATCATCAAGAGTCAGACACAACTGAATGGTGAAAACATAATAGATTAACACTTCCACCTCCTCTTTTTTCTTTTTTCCTTTTCTTTTCTTTTTTTAGCAAAAATGTAAACCAAATCCATTCTACTGACAGTATCAAAGGATTAGCCATAATGTCAAGGTCTGAAGATATTTTGTATCTATTTGCTTAGGAATATCATACTATTTGCATATTCTTGCTCTAAAATATTGCTTATTGATACTTAAAAGGAAGCAATAAATCTGCTCTGTTGCTGTATTATTCAGCATATTTCAGCAGGCTGAGCATGTTCAGACAGAATATATATTAGTTAAAATGAAACTCATTGTTTTCATAGATACATAACACAGTCCCTCTGTCTTCCATGAAATTCATTTTTGAAGTTCTGGTGGAAATGTGGAAAGTTACAACTTAGCAATAAATATTTCTTGTGTATTTTTTTTTTTAAATCAAGGCTGAAGGTATTGCTGAGAGCGATGAATTGTTTTCATGAACAAGAAAACTTGTACAAATCTGTATTAGTAATTGGTGATTGAATTTTTTGCTGACTTATCAAAAAACTAGAGTATAAAGAGCCATGTACTGTAAATGTTAGAACTGATAGAGGACAAAAACAGAAAGTCTGTTTCTAAAAGAAACGAATGCAGTTTCAAAAGTAAAATCAAAATATGGTTTTATTGAAATACTTTCAAACTATCTCTGTCTTGCCCATAGACATCAAGTATTGGAAAAACATATGCAAATAGACACAAGAGAGTTGTTAAAATCTAATATTTATGTACTGTACTTTCAACAAACAGATTGGACTCATAGCAATTCATTTAAAAAGTTATTATAGATACAGTAATTATAAATATGGATTGCAATCTAACAATAGCAATTAAATAAATGTAATGTGTGATTAAACAGGTTTAATTACTTTTCTTTTGGCTAGGAAAGAACTTGCAGGCAGTAATCACCAGAATACCAAAGCAATATTGATGTATTTAATTTTAAAGCAGCTTTACTAGGCTGGCTGGGATTTCTGTGAATTGTAATTCCACAGGTCCTGGGAATGCCTGGCAGGAAAATGTTGTATGAATGTCACAGGAAATACAAATGGGTCATGGATAGAAAATATGTACAAAGGGAATCTAATAAGTATATTTTTAAAAAAAACTTAACAAAAAATTAAAATTGATAGAACTGACCATTTTTATGCTGTACAAAAATGCAACCTGCATTCAGGTAGCAATAATTCTCATTGGGCATACATGGAGCAGAATTATATCTGGGAGAAAAATGAAGCTTTAACTTTATATTTTTGGAAGGATGGTTTCTATATACATTTTCCAGGCATAAGATATCACAGAAAAAAAAAAACACTGATTCCTTTTTCCTGAGGGAAAATATTTATTTATTTAGACTTTGTGTTTTTAGACCACCCATGTCTTTCAAGAAATGAATAAAAATATACTCATTTCATTGTCACTGTTTCATCTATCTTTACTCTGGTTTCCTTACAGTCATTCAGAACAGCTGTTTTACTTGCAAAGTATAAGTTTTCTTCATAAATTATTTCTATGGCATTGACTTCCTCTTGATCATCTTTTGTTTATATCTATTGTGTTTTCCAGCTACTAAATAATACAAATAATGCAGTGTAATTCACTATGAAAAGTCATCTAAACTCCATTATTAAGTTCTAAAAGGTTATTTCAGTTATCTTCTTTGAAATCAAAAACTTTCTTAACACATTTTTTATCTCACTTGGTTCAATTTCACATTTGATTTTTTTTCAAGTTGTCTTAAATGAATACATAAATATATATCACATGTCTGGAATGTCAGGTTTTAGGAAAAAAAATTGAGATTTTACAGTCCACTGACCTAAGTACAGCCTTGTCCAGGAATATTATAAGCTGCTACATTTTGTTCATACAAAATGGCAGTCTTATAATCTTGATCTGTCTTTTGATATGAGGTTGCCCCTAAGAAAGAAAAACTATTCTGAAAGACTTTAGGTCAGTGGAGGAAAACTGCCTATCCTACATAATATACAAATTGCCAGCTGGTCACACTTACTTCTACCATATATACAAAAATGTCCTTTTGCTATTTTAAATAGCAAAAAAATAATGAGAATTTGAAGCTGGGGCAAACCACTTTATCAACAAGGAATGGAAGGAATTTTACTTTTCTAAACAGGAAATCTTGAAAACTAGACAAAAACATTTTCACTTCTGGTATAGCTCACTGTATCTGTTCTTGAAGGAACAGATATAGTGAGTGACATTCATTGAGAGTAGGACTCTAAATCATCTGGGTCAGGTTATTTATGTCTATGATTACAATCAACTCCAGATGTACCTCTGCCTCTAGGCATAGAAAAGCCAGGTTGAATTTCTCAAGAACTATAGTTTTTCAAAACATTACCAATTCGTCCAAAGGATGAACAGGCATAGGCAGGGAGCTTGTTACACCAACCTTCTGATCCAGTTTCACAAACAGGGTCTTACATCTGGCTATGTCTGGCACAGTATCCCTGAAAGCTGTGAGAAGCACAATTTATGTTATCATTCTTTTTTCTTGAAACATGACAGAAAAATGCATCTTAGAAATTTGTGAAGGCCCTGTCACACTGCCCAGCGGATGCAAAACGGACACAACGGACGAGCAAAATGTTCCATCCGTTGTTATTCTCAAAAAGGCAAAAATTGATAACTGGAAGCCAGAAACCAGGACGTGGGGAGGAATGCAGGGCGGGATGGAAAGCGGAATGGAACAGAACAGCCTAGCGATAGAAGTGGAGTGGGAAGCAGATGGCACATCGCAGGGTTTCCGGAGCGTCTTCAGCCAAAGGCTGGACGCAGAACGGATGAAGCGGATGCACAGTGGATGCACAGCGGATGAGCGGATGCACAGCAGAAGCCTAACGGATGCCTGGCATTAATTGCGAATGCCGGGGGGGATGCATTCGCAAGCCCCCGGATAATAAGGAAGCAGCTCGCGCGTGGCTAGCATTCGGAGGAAAGACCTGGCTGCAGATACATTGAGTCCTTGCTTCCCTGCCTGCATGCCTGCCTGCAAAGCCTTGGTGCCAGCCTTCCGCCAGCTGCCTCCAAGCCTCCTGCAGCGTCCCTGCTAGCCTTGCTGGTCTGCCTGCCTGCCAGCCTTGCTTGCAGCCCCCTTCCAGCCTCCCTGCCAGCCAGTCTGCCTGCCGCCTTGGTGCCTGCCTGCTTGCCAAGCCTTGCTGCCTGCCTGCCTGCCAAGCTTCATGCCAGCCTTTCCTGCAGCTTCCTCAGCCAGCAACCCACAACAAATGGGGAAGAAGCGAAAGCTCAGCAACCTGGCCACCATCCCTTGCAAAGGGAACAGGGCCCCTCCCGTCCCTGTCCCTGCACCTGCTTCTGCTGGGCTTCTGTGCTCGGCGCTTCACTCTCTGGTGCTGAGCTTCTGCTGAGCTGCTCTGGCAGTGGTGCTTCGCTGCGTACTCTGCTGAAGCTGCTTGACCTGCGGGGTCCTGCTCTGTCCTGGACTTGCTTGTCCTGCTGTGCTCCTGGACTTGCTCGTCTTGCCACGTCCTGCTCGTGCTCCTGTGCTGCCGGTGCCTGCTGCTGCGTGCTGCTGGTGCGCTGCTGCTGCTGTGCTGCTGCTGCTGACCTGCTGCTGCTGCTGCTGCTGATGATGATGATGAGAGATGATCTGCTGTGCTGATGATGATTATATCCTGCTGGGGATGATGAATGATGATGATGATGAGATAATGATGATATAATCCTGCTGGTGCTGCTGCTTTGGTGGTGGTGTGGACCGGACAGCCCCAACCACCTGGGAGCCCCCTGATGAGGGCCAATCTGGTCCTGGCAAAGGAGGAAGAGCATATGCGGGATGGGAGAGGAGGCAATACTTCATTGAGAAGGAACACGAGGATGAGGTGTCTGAAGTGGCTGAGAGAGAATAAATATCTATGCGGGAAGGGACACGGTGGCTTGTACAGGGACACCAAGTGGAAGCAGCTGCATTGGAGACGAGAGGGCAGAGAGTATATGTTTAAACTCGAGGTGCTTCCTGGGCTGGTGGAAACATATGCATACCTGGTACGGAAGCTGCACCTGAACGAAATCGCCAGGCCACAGTAAAAGATGACGAACCAGAGAGAACCTATATATGGCCAGGTGCAGCTTTCCTGGGGTGAGATCCGCCACCGAGGAGCACAGGAAGCCCTCTGTCTACCTCTCTCTCGGCAGCTGCCGCGACCAGTCCTCTTCCGGCCGAGGAGTCAAGTCCCTGTCTCCAGCAGGTTTCTGTGGAGCCGTGCACAGCGGAAAACCCGCGGACCAGCTGTTGTCACCGTAGTGGAGCGTGTGGAGGACTTCCTGGTGCGGTGGAGAGAGACATCGAGTTCCAACCACAGTCCATAGCCGATCCATCCCCCAGTCCGCCTCCAACAGAAAGGCAGAGAGCCAGACAGCAGGAGGGCAGAGCCACACTGTTCCTGTTGTGAGATCAGCACATCCATCCACCGGTATGATCTCCTTCTCTCAGCTGTCAGCACCGACCTCCTCATCCTCCAGCAAGGTCAACCAGACCCTAACACATGCAGACGGAACCCCAGTTACCAGGTTGGTTGAAAAGGACCGGAATCAAGAAGCTGCTTCACAACCCTCCTCCAGAACCCGCTCAAACTGCAGGACTGCTCCCACCTAAGTCCAGGCTGCTTCCTCCACCTCCAACCCAAGGTGAGTCCCTCCCAATTCCAAAAGGCTTCCACAAGCCCCTCACCTACCAGGGCTACGGATACCAGGAGGTCCCTGCAGCACAGGCAGCAGCCCTTTCCCAGCCAACAGGCACAGAGTCATCGGCCGACACGTGCCCACCGGTTAACTGATGCCACCAGATGCAGCCCACGCCAATTGATGCCACTGACGACAGCAATGCCACCCACACCACCGATGCCACCCATGCCATCCTCACCCAGCTGCAGAAACAGCCGCACTACACTACTCCTTCTCACCCCAACAGCCAAGCCCGGCCTCATACATTGTCATCAAGTACTGGGCTGACACCCATGGCATGGAGAAGGACCTCTAGCATCGCGGGTCTGAGCCAGCCTGTCTGAGAGCTTTCTCAACCACACGTCACCTGTTGTCTCTCTCAGGCCAAGGCACCACAAGTGGGTGCTTCAGCTAGCACTCCAGCAATCATCCACCTCCACAGACTCTGGACCTTCACCCCTGAGACTGGGCACACACTACAAAGTGAAACCAATAGAAGTGCAGAGACTGGGAAGCTGGCTCCCTGTAGATTTATTTGGACACTTGTTCATTTCTTTTTTTTAATAAAGTCTTGGGTGGAAACTTTTAGAAATGGTTTTAAGCCTTTTCCTGCTTGTGGTATGGGTTAGATAGCAGTGGGATGGCAGGGATACCTGTGGGATGGGTAAATAAGCTGTGGGATGGGCAGGGATACCTGTGGAATGGGTAATAGCTGTGGATGGCTAGGATTAGCAGTGGGATAGATTAAGCCTCCAGGTGCAAAGATAGGTGGGACTGTATGGTCACCCTCCTGTCCACCCCCATGGCCCTTTATTATCAAAATAATCGTAATAATCATCCACACATGTCACAAACAACTCTTTATTTAAACGCTGTTCATTGAGCCCACCCAACATACATGGCCTAATCTTCATCCGTGTGATGGACAGGCCTGAAAGGAAGCTCCATTAATCATCTACCATCCTGTCCTTGCACCTCCACTTTCTCAGCTGGGGAGTGCACCCAGTGGGTTTCAGGAGTTGGCTGCTTCTTCCCTCATTTGAGGCTCTGTTGGGGCCTTGCACACCTCAAGTGTCCTATCAGGTTTCGCCCTTGCCTTCCATCCCCAGGCTTCCATGTACCATTGCCTTGTTGAGGTCCACGCGCCTGTTCTGCAAGACTGGGTAGCGGGTGCGCATGAGATTGTGCAGGATCAGCAAGCTTCCACGATCCTCCTCACGGTCTCTGGACGATGCTGCATGGTGGTGAGAAGTACCTGGAACTGTGGCCAGGACTGCCAAAGGTGTTCTCCACCACCCGCCTTGCCCTGGAAAGCTGTAGTTGAAGAATCCTCTTCTTCAACGGGTGAGGTGTCCTTGAAGTGTAGGGCTTCATGAGGTAGTTTGAGGAGAAGGTGTCATCCCCCAATGAAGTAGGGCACATCTTGCGTGTTGTTGGGCAGGGGGGCTGGATCTGGAAAGCCCATGAGAAGGTTTGCCTTTCAGCCCCTCCTTGAGGTCACTGGCGGTTGTAATACCTGGGCATCTGAGACATGAGCCGCTGCCTGAAGCATCGATGTACGTTGAACTTGTATGTCAGCACTCGACCATGGGAAGAGGGATGCGAAGAAGCCTTGTAGTTGACAATAGTGGAGCCCGACTTGGTGGTGCCATTGCGGCCACGTGCTCCCAATCATGGCTCCAACAGTGTGTGGGAAGTTCCCCCTCTGTACACTGCTCTGCAACTTTCTTCATCCTTCATCAGTGGAGGGGCACTAGAGGAGCTCCTGCAGGTATTCTTCGATGATGGCCTGCCCTCTCTCTGAACAATCTGATGGTTGGTGCAAACCCTCCAGCCGTACTGCAGCTCCTGTAGTGGGTCCTGAGGCCAGGTGGTGCAGAGTCAGTGCCACTTGAGACCCAGGTTCCAGCTGGGCCGAAGCTGGTGCTCTGCTTTGGTCAACCTGGGGCCAGCCACTGCACAACTTCATCAACATGGCCGGAGGCATCCTCATGAAGTTCTGGAACGCCGAGTGTCTTCGTTCTGGAGCTCCACCAATCAGCTTGCTGTACAGTCTTGTCTCTGTTCTTCTGGTGAAACCATCTTCGGACCCAGACTTTTTTGACTGCCTCTTTTCTTCTCACAGTAGAGTTCACAGAGCCTGTAGATGGCTTTGCACCGTTGCAGAACGATTGGTGGCTGCGAACAGTACTTTGTTGCATCCACAGTGGACATGACTGATGCTGTGGCAGAGAAGAGTCAGATGAAAGCTGCGAGGCCTGCACTGCGGGCTGCTGTTCTGAAGTGAATCAGATGAGTTGCTCCCTTTTTCTAAGGAAAATATAGGTTTTCCGCTAGGGCAATCCCAGCATCCTCTAGCATCTCTAGACATCCTAATATTAGATAGGTCCTTCTGCGAACGTTTTTTCATTTTAACCGCTTGTTTCCGTGCTGCATCATTCTGCATCTGTTCTGCATCCGTTCTGCGTCGTCCGCTCCCTCGTCTGAGCGGAGCGAGTTGCGCGATGCAGAACGGATGCCTAGCGATAAGCGGATGTGTCACGATGCAGAACGGATGCGTCTGCGGATGCGAACGGATGCAGAAGGATGCTGCGGATGTATAGCAGAATGCAGAACGGACAAATTGGAAACATTTTCCGCGAAAAGTTTTTGGCAGCTCCAATTCTGAGCAATGAAACTCAATAGACGGATGCGGACGGATAAGAGGAACAAACGGAGGCAGTAGTACATCGCGTTAACCAACGGATGGCAAGCTTTTTTGTCCATTTTACATCCTCTTTGCATCCGTCGGTGCAGTGTGACATGGGCTTGAGGAAGAACCTACATTTTACTCCCTCTTTTTTCTATCTACTTTATTTGTGATAAAGTACATACAGCAGTTGAATAAATCTACCTACATATTTTGATATACTTCATTGGAGGAAACGTTGAAGTTCAAAAACTTAGCAATATAAAATATTTGTTTTTTAGAAAGCTTGTCAGTGGCCATACTGTTTTTCCTTAAATAATTAAGGAGACAACAGTTTATTCTAAAATAATATGTTCTTGTACCATTGTGGAGTTTATCTTAATGTAAATTCAGAATTCTTTTTTTAAAAGAAAAAACAAACATTTGATTCTGTTATGGAAGAGTGAATGATCCTGGAAGATGGAGGGGGAGAGATGCTGCCTTAGGAATGATCAGGTTAAAGAGAAAGGAGCCAGCAGTATGTACTGGGTTGAGGAAGAAACGATCTGCCCCAACTTGTCAGGCAGTAAACAGACAATGAGGGAATCTTCAGACTTGCAAGATTTAGTTAAAGTAGCCTTAGAATAAAGTTGAATTATTCTTGCCCTGTTCCCTATGTGATCTACTTGGGAAGCTGACAGGATCTTCTTTTGAACATTGGCAGGTTAATTATACTGATATTGGTTCTGTCTTTCAGATTTTTGAAATGATTGTTTTATTTCAATTTTCTTTTCACACTTTTTTAAAATAAAGTTTCATTGAGTTTTAACAAAACAAATAAAACATCTTATTTGAATACAGCATCATTCTGGGTTATCACATTTCCATACAGACACAATTTAATATGCATATTCTTATTTATTCAACTTCATATCTTATTACTCTTTTTCCAACTTCTCACTATTTTTTCCTTTACTTCTCTTTATTTTCTTTTATGGTTATCTCATTTTCTTCTTATTCAACTGTATTTCTTCTACCTAAATTTCTGTATATTTTTATTCATTGTACTTATACTTTTGTCTGTCTTGTTTACAATTTCATATGTTCTCTTCGAACATTCTTAAGAAGCAAAATTCCCTCTATGATTGCCAATCGTAGCGCAACACCTTTAAATCTCATTGTTATTATCATATGAAATCTTATTAAACACTGAATTTGTGCATTTTAAAATTATAATATTCAAATTTCTAATATCTATTTTATATCATGTAGATCTCATCATTCAGATTCTGCTTAGTACTTTCCCTGGAAAATGTAAACAAAATAGTTGTTCAAAATCATTCTAGTACTGGTATGAACCTTGTAAATCTTTCACGTTTCTTTTCAATATC
>BHFT01002023.1:76970-88515 GCA_004320025.1 Laticauda laticaudata | reverse complement strand
TTAAAAAAAAAAAAAGGCATGCAGAATAAGATGGATCTTTAAGAATGTTTTGAACTTTCTTTTGAAGCTATAAAGTTGGGAGTAAATAACACCATTTTAAAAAAAAAAGATTATTGTCACAGATATTTGGAATGTTGAGTAACACATTTGGCTTAAAAGGATTGAGCATCATTGTTGTGGCCACTCACACTGGTTCTGGCAAACTGGTAGTTATGATTAGGCACAGTTTGACAAACTGGAAAATCCCACCACTGTCTGGTCCCTGCCTCACCCATTTTTTGGCCTGTATTCAGTCTGTTTTTCAGGCCACTTTCTGGCCATTTTCTTGACCATTTTCTTGGCCCTTTTCAGGCTGTTTTTTTAGCTGTTTGCTAAATAGTCTGAAAAACAGCCTGAAAATGCCCCCCAAATGGTTTGAA
This sequence comes from Laticauda laticaudata, assembly GCA_004320025.1. NCBI lineage: Eukaryota > Metazoa > Chordata > Lepidosauria > Squamata > Elapidae > Laticauda > Laticauda laticaudata. The sequence goes on along the minus strand of BHFT01002023.1, from coordinate 88,096 downwards.
AATGGCTAAAAAAAGCCAGAAAACAGGCAGGAGTGGGGCCAGACAATGGTGGGATTAGCCCCAACTGGCTGAATCTTATCTCTTCTTTTGAGGTGACTGTCCAGGAGGCGGGGCTGGGTGTGATGAGTGATGTCACCCATCCAGTCATATGACCAATCAGGCATGCCTACCCAGCCAGAGAACCAGTTGTTAAAAAAATTGCAACCAACCACTGGTCTTTATGAAAAATAAGTATTCATCATTCTCAATTTGTTTCCAAAAATGGAACAAATATTACAAAATTGATATTCTTTTTTTGAATGTGTTCATGAATGACTCTAAACCCAGTCATTTATTCTTGGAACACCTTAGCTACTCAGGGATGTATGTAATAACAACAAAACTAAACTTATAAAAACGTTTCACTTTCATTATTAATTTGACTTTTCTTGTCCCTTTCCCCTTTTGTCCTCCTGCTTATTTACTTAAACAAAAAAGTAATGTATTTAAGCTGTTAATTTGCAGCTTTTATTTAGTCTCAAAGTATATTTACAAATGCTCATTTTAATTTGGGAAGCATGATGTCATTTAATGCCCAATAAATTTGCAAATAGCTTATAAAAGAAATGTACGCTCAGTCTCGAAATTAACTGCTCTCTGAGGTAAAGAAATGAATCTTTCCAACTCTTCATCCAATGACAGTGTTGAAAAAGTTATATAAAATGGCATTGTGCCATGAACTACTCAGCTGCCCCAGAAACAAAATGGATGCATGGCTTGACAAAATGATCCTTCCGAAGGTAAAGATTCCTACTACCCACATGGGGGAAATACATCTAATTGAAAAAAAAATACTTCTAATTTTTGGCTAAGAACCACAAAAGTACAGATCCTGGAAGTTAAAAGTGAGTGACTTGACCAATAACCCATCTGTGAGCCTCAAGAGATCCCAACCATAGTAATCCACCAAGCATTGTTTTCAATGGGTGTTCAAGGAATTATACAAGGTGACATTTGCAAGGTTGCTAAATACAGGAAGTCTTCAACATATGACCACAATCGAGCCCAAAATTTCTGTTTCTATAAATGAGACATTTGTTAAATGAGTTTTGCCCCATTTTACAGCTTTTCTGGCCACAGTTGTTAAGTGAATCATTGCAGGTGTTAAGTTAGTAATCAAGTGGTTGAGTGAATCTGGCTTCCCCATTGATTTTGCTTGTCAGAAGGTCTCACAGAGGGATCACATAAGTATCTGAATTTTTATCACATGACTATTGGGATACTGCTATGGTTATAAGCTTACAAAATGGTCATAAGTCACTTTTTTTAGTGCCATTGTAAAAGTCACTAAATGAACTGTTGTAAGTCAAGGACTACTGTACTGAATGATGTTTGGATGATCATTCCCTTAAAGTGGATATAAAAGAAGACTTGGAAGATCATATAGTTTTGTATAGTCATTCCCTGAAAAATACAGGTGGGCTAATCTGGGAAATAGATAATCTCTAGCATGTCAATAATATCTACTGCCAAATTGTTGCGACAAAAACAGTGATGAGCAAAAATCACCAATTTGGGAAGGAAATGTTTCAGAGAAGTTCAGGACATTCTGTTCTCCCTTTGGACCATGTTCCAACTCCTCAAAACCATAACATTCTGGATTTGAGAATTTCGTGGTAAATTATCCTGAGTAGAAGAGGTTTGAAACCTCAAAAGTACTTTTAACTCATAAGGCATGTTTTTTTTTTCAAACTTCTGGAGTGTTCTCCAGAATAATATGATTTGGAAGACATTCAGCACATCCACTTCCTGATTTTTTGGACATCATTGAAATAATGCTACAAAGACAAATCCACTAAATCCTGATGAGTTAACTTTGGCTCAGAGGAGAGTAATTTATTCCTTTCCAGCAGGATCTTATGTTGAATGTGCATTATTAGTCTCTTCTCATCACAATATGCATTGGTGCTAGGACTTGTAAGTGTATATTGATGCATTCTCTCTTTTGTCTCTGTTACTTTCTTTGTTGTGTGATTAAGGGCAGTTTTCATTAACAAGGTAGCACATAAAGCATCTAGGAGAACCATTCTCCTAGAATTCCATATGTGGATTGTGATGGCTGTGGAAGATGTCATGAATCTCCTTCTCCCTCTCCTTTTCCTCCTCCATTTCACTTGTACATATGTATAGCGAGATGTTGAGAGCTAGCAGAACAGTAGTGGTATTCAATTTTGTTTTACTACCAGTTTTGTGGGCTTGTGGGTGTGGTGTGGCTTGGTGGGCATGGCATAGCTTGGTGGGTGTGGCTTGTTGGGCATGGCGGGGGAAGGATACTGCAAAATCTCCATTTCCATCCCACTCCAGGAGAAAGATACTGTAAAATCCCCATTCCTTCCCCACCCCACTAACCTGCTTTCCAGCTCCATTCTCCTATGCAGGGCAACAAAAGAAAACCCAGCCAATCAGCTGGGACTCAGATCAGCTGGGACTCAGGAGGCAGCGAATAGATCAGAGGTGATATTTACCGGTTCTCCAGAACCTGCCAGAACTGGTGAAATACTACCTCTGCAGCAGAAGAAAGAAATTAATAACCAGATTCATTTTTGTGGACACCCTTCTGTTCTGTATGGAGAGCCATCTTGCAGAGAAAATTTGTTCCTCCTGAGAAATGTAACAAAACTCTGTCTTGAACAACTCCTCTGCTTCAGTAGAAGTGAAGAGAAGAGACGTAAAGGCCATGGTCATTCATATCCAAGTGCTTTGATGAAAGGCTGCCAAGAGGCAGTTTTCTTGATGTTATGTTGAAATGAAGCACTGCTGAGTAGAGCTGACCATCCCTTTTGATTTCTTTGTTTGGTGTACACATGAGTACATATTTAAGAGAATGGGTGCATGTTTGCAGAAATGACCAGCATTGTTCAGATTTTTCCAAGCATTATCAGACTTGCATTATAACACAACCTCTACCCCACCACTTCTGGTAGATAAAAACAACCTTAAAATCAAGTTTGTTTTGTTTTGCTTTTTCAGGTTGCAATTTCTAACAAACTTTCTTTTAATATGACATAAAAGACAATTTTACAAAGGTTAAGATTTGCAATTTGTTAATGGAAGCCAACCCAATTTTGTGTGTTGAACCCTTTTGTGCCGCGATGCCCTACCAATACATGAGGAATCTTCTGTAATCCATTAGTGGGTGGCTTGGCCCATGAATGAGAAAGTTCAAAATTTCTAAAATGGGTAAAGTACTTTTAGATATTTTTTTTTTTCTGAAAGAGGAAAAAAAATTAAGTGAAGCTACCCTTGAAACCTTTCTCTTTTACTTTGCCAAAATAAGCCGACTTAAAAGTGTTGCGATCTTTTTTACAATCTGCAAGCTAACTTACTGATGCAGAAATCTAAATTTGTCGTAACTTGGAAAAGCATAAAAGTCTTTTTTCATGCCTGTCTCACTTCGTTATCCTTCAGCAGAATGAATAATCATTTTAATAATATAATCAGCATATTGGTAAAGGAAGTTCAGTATTCCCTTCTGTGCAGCCATAAGGTTACTAGGAACAGATTGTATTGTTATCCTTTACTTGTCATTCCATTTCACTATACACCTACAATTCACTCTCTGTTGCATTAGTGATTACTTCTCTTAATGTACTTGGAATTGTCATTGACCCTGCATTGACCCAAGAATAGAAAAAGAACACAGGTTTAAAAACTTGTCCGCTATATGTAGTTGCCCAAGATTTACATTGGGCTGCCATGAGTAGCAGATTTAGACAATGAGTTTAGACAAGTAATATTTTGACAGTCTTTGAATTTAGTCTGTAAATGACTTTCAAAATAAGTGACACAAGCCAATGAGAAGATAGTGTCCTTTGTGAAACTCACTTTTAGTTTTGTAATTCAATGAGAGTGGGGAATGCTCCTTGTTTTAAGTATAACAGATCTTCTCATTTGCAACATGCCAGGCAAAATTAAGATTCAGCCTTGTAAAATAACTTATCGCTGCTATCTCTGTTTTGTGCATTTGCTGCCTAAAGGCACCTGCAAAATATATTGTGAGGCTCAGAGATCGAAGAGATGGCAACATGTGACAGGTTGAACTGTACTTGATAAACCGGTGAGGGATTTATACTGCTCCTGGTAAATTTCAATGCAAATTTTTGCAAGCAAATACCATAGAGAACAAATAGCATGAGCCATGGTGCCACAATGTGAGAGTGCAGTCCTGCAGGCTACTTCTTTGGCCGCCTGCCGCCTGACTGCAATTTGGCAGTTCAAATCTCACCAGGCTCAAGTTTGACTCATCCTTCCATCCTTCCGAGGTGGGTAAAATGAGGACCCAAATTGTTGGGGGCAATATGCTGACTCTGTAAAATGACTTAGAGAGGGCTGTAAAGTACTGTAAAGCAGTATATAAATCTAAGTGCTATTGCTAAGTGCTATAGTCAGTTGCTGAGAAAGAATGTGAGAAGAACAAGCTGTGTTCCCATAAAGATCATTTAAATGTCCCATTTTCTGGGCTCAGGCCACGCTTTTATACACAGACTAAACAAATAATCCAGGTTTACATAAAACAGTAAGTTTTTTTCAAAAAATAAAAACATACCCAAAAAAAGTTTATGATATCAGTACTCCAAGTAATGCACCCATTGAAAGTAGAACTCTGAAGCAGGTAGATTCCTCAAAGAACAATTTATTGGATACATCATACAGCACAAAACCGACTCTATAGGTTCTCATGGTTTTCACCTGATTAAAAAATGAAAGTTTTCCCCTTCTCCCAAGTCATCAGTCACATTGTCCAATAGAGGTGCTGGCCAATTGCTTAATTATTTCACTCCTCCTCTCCTGGCCACCTGTCGGAATGACCTTGGTTCCCACAGGAAAACTTTTTGTTTTGACTGCAAAGTCCCATCTAACTATTCCCCCCTCCCTGTCCCCTCTTCCACCTTGTGGAAACCCTGAAGCCACAAAAATGGCCTTAGTCAGGAACACTTCAGGTTGACATATGACCCATTAGGGTTGTAATTGATCCATTAAGGGTGTTAATAGAAATATAGCACAATGTTATATTTCAAGATTCATCACTGGCATCTTTAAACAAATTGGATTTAACTGACATTTAACCAGTAAGGCAATCATGTATTCTTACCTCTAAGGGAATTGAAAGTTTACTACAAAAAGTTTAAGTTTTGTTTACTACAGTCTCAAATCAAGTGGAAAAATAATGATGTTGTTCTATTAATAATAGAAGAGGTGAAGATTGAGTTATTAGGGCAAGGTCCCCAATTCCCAAGGAAGGAAGGAAGGAAGGAAGGAAGGAAGGAAGGAAGGAAGGAAGGAGGAAGGAAGGAAGGAAGAAGGAAGGAAGAAGAGAAGGAACTAAATTAGTAGACCAGCAAATACGTTGGACATAATATATTTAGATTTCAGCAGGCATTTGATAAAGTAGACCACAACCTACTTCTTAGTAAGCTAAAAAAAAAGTGGAATAGATAGCACCACCAATTAGATGGATTCACAATTGGTGGCAAAACCATACTCAATGAGTGTCCTTAATGGGTCTAAGTTACTTCTAGGGAGGAAGTAAGCAGTGGGGTGCCACAAGGTTCCGTCTTAGGCCCAGTACTCTTCAATATCTTCATTAACTACATAGATGAGAGAATAGAAGGGAACTTACCAAATTTACAGATAATCTACGTTGGCAGGAGTAGCTAACACCAAGAAGATAAGCTCAAGATCCAGATGGATCTTGACAGACTAGAACACTGGGCCATATCTAATAAAATGAAATTCAATGTAGAGAAAAAGTAAAGTCCTACACGTAGGCAGAAAAACCAAAAGTATACATATAGACTGGGTGAAACCAGGCTCAATAGCAGTAACTGTGAGAGGGACTTGGAGTCTTAGTGGACAACCAGCTAAATATGAACAGGAGTGTGCAGCAGCTGCGCCAAAAAAAAGCTAATGCAATCCAAGTTGCATTAACAGAGGGATACAGTCAAGATTAAGGGAAGTACTAATACCACTCTATAAAACCTAGTAAGACCATACCTAGAGTACTGCATCCAGTTTTGTTCGCCACTTTATAAAAATGACGTTGAGACTCTAGAAAAAGTACAGAAAAGAGGCAGCCAGGATGATTAGGGGACTGGAGGCTAAAACATACAATGAACAGTTGCAGGAACTGGGCTTGGCTAGTCTAGTAAAGAAAAGGACCAGGGGAGACATGGTAGCAATCTTCAAATATTTGAGGGGCTGCCACAGGGAGGAGGGGGTCAATCTATTTTCTAAAGCTCCTGTAGGCCAGACAAGGAATAATGGATGGAAACTGAACAAAGAGAGATTTAACCTGGAAACAAGGAGAAGATTTCTGACAGTGAGAACAATCAACCATGGACAGCTTGCCCCTGGAAGTTGTGAGAGCATCATCAGTTGAGATTTTCAAGAAAAGATTGGACTGCAATTTGTCAGAAATGGTGTAGGGTCTCCCTCTTGGGTGGGGGTTGGACTAAATGACCTACAAGGTCCCTTCCAACTCTGTTATCTGTATCTGGAAAGAAGGAAGGAGGAAGAGAAGAAGTAAAGAAGGAAGGAAGGAAGGAAGGAAGGAAGGAAGGAAGGAAGGAAGGAAGGAAGGAAGGATAGTAGGTAAACATTTTGGTGCTTGACCAGCATTTCAAGGAACAGACAAGTAACAAGTTTTCATCCCCTTCATAGTTTTATTCTTGTTCTTGAGGAAAGCAAAAGGCCAATGATAGAAAATACATATGATTCTAATTGAATTCTAACTATATAGCTTAATAAAGCTATTGAAGTGAATATAATCATGCTGGAACATGAGTCTAGAGAGTATTAACTCATTTTGTCTTCCAGCTAATGAAAGGGAACAAGGAAAAAAAAACATGTTGGAGGAACCTTTGTGTGCCCCTTGAAGGAATCATAAACATTGATAATTTTCCTTAATTACAGAGATTAACTCCATTTAAAGTTCAATTTCTGTAATCGCCCAATTTGATGGCTTAAAAAAAAAACCCAACAGCTTTTCCTCCTCCTCCTTCTTCTAGAAGTACTAAGAGGCTAGTGAATATTCAAATAACAATAAATTCCATTAATTGTCCACCTGGGTTGTTGAGTTCCTTGAGATGTCAAGCATCTTCTTCCTTTTGCTTCAATACAACAAACAGCCAGCTGGCCAGACATGGCATAAAGGTGAGTCTTCCTATTGAGATAAAAACTAGAATATTTCTTTCCAGAGATTTTGGTCAGAGGCCTGGGGAGAATTTAAACTCTTGTGGCTGAATATAGAGGCTCATTTTGATAGGATTTGTTTGTTTATATGACCTCTTTGTTTGTTATAATAAAAGTCTCCTAGTAACCACATGGAGATGTTTCATCCAATGCAGGAAATTGAAATGAAGGCAAATATTCTCCAAGTGAAACAAATAATTAATGCTTCGTTGGTGTTTTTTTTTTCCCAAGATCAATGATGATTGGTTTGGCATTGCCATGTACCTGGGAGGAAGAGCCATTTAAGTAAACAATAGATCAAAGGTGGAGGGTGGGCAAAAGGTTTGTTGTTGTCAAGGATTGGAAGTTGACAAATTTGCCTATGTTTCTTTTCCAAGGAGTCAAGATATGAGCTGCCAAAACACAATCACTCGATAGAAGTAAAGAGATACTCTATCTGTCTCATGGGTCAACAGGAAAGAATTCCAGTGGAATAAAGTAAGGTGAACGATAGGTTGAGAAAAGAAAAGCCACCCTATTGCCAAAGGATTTAGAACTTTAGAAATAAGCATCTTTTTTAATTTGTTTTTAAAAACAAGCTTTATTGAATATACAACTAAAATAATGAATAAACACATACACAACATAGAAAAAAAAGTGGAAAAAAAACCCATAAAAAACAAACAAATAAAAACAAGCAATTCCGCTATCAACAGTTTGTAGTTTCTCATTTGTTATCATAATTAGTGCCATATTTACAAGTAAGTCTTAATAATAGTATGTAATACTACCTCCTTTACAGTTTAACAATATTTACTAATATATTTTCTATCTTTGTTCTATCCAGTCATACCAACGTTCCCAGCTTTTGTAATATTCTGATGATTCTTTATCCTTAAGTGCTAGGGTCAATTTATCCATCTCTGCACAGGCGTTGCTATTTTCTGAATAATCATCTTCCTCTGCTGGAATGTTCAGCTCGTTTCTAACACTGTGCAAAGGCCTTAATTCCAGCTTGCAGTAACGTATGTTGCAATATTACTATAATTGCTTTTTTAGAGAATTGTCTATTAAATATCCCTAATAGGCAAGGAATCTTGCGTTTTAATTCAATTTGCTCCGTCCATTATTTCCTCCAACCATTTTTTAATTTCTGTGCCAGTATCTTTGCGGCTTCAGTTGCGAGGAACCACCACATGTGAAAGATGTTCCAGTGTTTTCTTTTTACATTTCCAGCAATTCAGATTCATGTTAGGAGGACATCTTCTCTATTCTCAACAGGAGAGAGATGCCATTCTATAAAACTTTTATCTGCAATTTTCTTTATATGTTGCCTGATTTTGTGATTTTATTATTCCTGATCCAGACCTTTTCCCATTCTAATAATGTAATGCTATGTTCAATATTTCTACTCCGAGCTATCAGGTGCCGTTGACTTACTTCCTTCTCTAAATCTGTCTCTAATAAATGGTTATAAAATTTGGTTATATTTTTTTTATTGGAACCTAGTAAGATTTTATCTAATTGTTGTAGCTTACTGTAAATTCCAAAACTTTTCTTATCCTGTCTGTATCTATTTTGAATTTACAGGTAAACTCACCAGTCTACTCATAGCCCTTGTTCTTGGAGATCTTGCCATGATTTTAAAGTTCCTTTTGCATCCAGAAGGTCTTTGTATTTTATCATCTTGTTAAGATTCAAATTATTTGGATGTATCATCGCCTCCATTGTTGAGATCCAAATTGGGTTTTTTAGACAATGTTTTTTTTCTTTATTTTATTCCAATTAGCCAGTAAAGAGTCTCTAATTATATATCTATGGAGGTAATTCTGTTTGGTTTTTCCCATGTCCCATAAAAATGCATGCCACCCCCTCTGTAAGTCATGGCCTTCTAGGAATAGTATTATTTTATTTGTCAAGTTTACCCACTCTTTCAGCCATAGTAAAGAGGCTGCGCTATGGTATAATTCCCAATTTCGGAGTGCCAAACCCCCTCATGCTCTTCATATCTTGCATTGCTTTTAAATTTATCCTTGTTTTTTTCCCTTGCCAAATAAATTTTGCTATTATCCTATTAAGTTCCACAAAGTAGTTTTTATGTATTTTTGTTGGTATTGTCTGGAACAAATAAATAAATTTAGGGAGAATGGTCATTTTGATAGTAGTTCCTAATAGGGAGATTTGCAATTTAACTCATAACTCTAAGTCTTTTTTAACCTGTTGTAGTAATTTGCTATAATGATTTTCCATTAGAGTTTTACAAGAAGCCATCAGCCAGATTCATAGGTATTAATTTTTTTTTTTACCAAACATTAGACATCCATTTCTATGCATAAAGATGACAAAATGATGAAAAGCATATTGTAACATCTTTACACAAGTCTACTCTTTCATACCTCTATTGCAACATTAACCACAAATATGTAAGAATGAAAATTTGCATAGCCACATCTTGTTTCTCATCCTCCTTGCCTGCAGCCCAAAGACACATGGGCTGGAGACCCTCAAATATACTTTTTTTGAAAAAACAACAACAGATGGCATTGTTTTTCAGCCAGTTGCCTTTTGAAGAAACATCTTTGGGACAACCATGATCTGGATGACTGAGAATCTCCATAGACATGTGATGGGGAGTTTTTACAAAGACTTGGTTTGACCACTGTTGAAATGGCTAATGGAAACAAGGTGCTTGGATGAAGGAGAAACCTGCTTAGATTAAGCAAAATATCTGAATAGGACACAAAATAGTAATAACATTAAAAATAGTATCAAAGAGATGACAGAAAGACTTTAGAATATGATAAATTTCTGGATCCCACCAAGATTGGGCCTCTTAGTCATCTACCATCTGTTCTGCTGCATCAGGTTATGAACAGCCAAGAACAGATGATGCCCTCTGGCACTGAATTTTGGGTATCACTTAAAGGAAATTGCCCGTAGGCAAAACAAGTGCCTGTCAACTTACTTTTTCAGAAGCTGGCACTCAGAACCTGGAAAGGAGTCCAGTGACAGAATCAAGCTCTACTCATCTAAGAAAAGGAGAGAACGGGGTAGATGTGGAGATTTGCAGGTGGAAAAGCTGGAAAAACAACAGATGTTTCTTAGTTTGAGTGTTAATAAACAAGGGCTGCTAACAGTGTAATTGTCTGCTGCACATATTTAATTATTTGGGATGATTAAGGTATAAGTATGAGTTGTGGAAAGGCAAGAAACAAGTTTAAAATACATGTTATTCATAAGTGATCCATAGCTTAATATATATAGTGGGGAAAATGATTTTTTGGGGAGGGCGGTGAATAATGGGTGGAAAGACCCCATTTTCTGCAAGGGGGAATTTAAATTTGGAATTTCTTAGAATAGATCATAGAAGTAATGCAAATTATTAAAAGAACAGCACAATGTTTTTAAACGGATTAGCTGTGGAAAGGCTGCAGGTCATAATCAAAGGACACTTGGGAAAGTCTTTGGCCCAAATGTCCTTCTCTTTGTGAAGAGTTGAGACAGCTGTATTTGTTTGAAGCCTTCTCCACTCATTTCCATGATCTGACATAATCAGTTACTTCACTTTTGTGGCAGTTTAGAAGAAGCATTGTTTTGGGCATTCACAAATTCTTCCCATCAGGAGGAAAATAAGACACAATTGTTTCAACACTTTCAGGAAGGGTGTTTCTTTTGCAGAAACCATTTTTTAAAGCAATCCTCAACACAACTGTCCAAGCCATATATAAATACATATACTTTCTTGAAGAATATTTAGCAAATATAGCTAATTGAGGGTCAGTGCAAGCCTTATCCGAAAGTCTAATATCCAAATAATTTTGTTTGTGTGTATAACTTTTCAAAACATATACTACATTGTAGAACTTTATTATCTGGCTCAGTCTGATTACTCCAAGAACTTATTCCAATACGATATT
>BHFT01002023.1:57319-76957 GCA_004320025.1 Laticauda laticaudata | reverse complement strand
TTCTTTTCCTCTCTCTCTCTCTCTCTCTCTCCTCTCTCTCTCTCTCTCTCTCTCTCTCTCATAATTGTAGTATTGTACAATATTTAAAATAACTTTGAAATGTATGCAACACTATTACTAGATTTACTAGTAGCCAAGATATGGGATTTTGACTTGGATTGTTCTATATTAAATTTAAATGGCTGACTCTGGTTCTATCTTCAGGATTCTCAGCAAACTCTCCCCTTCCTAAGCATCATAGATTACATAGAAGCAATAGCATTTAGACTTATATACTGTTTTATAGTGCTTTACAGCTCTCTCTAAAGTGGTTTACAGAGTCAGCCTATTGCCCCCAACAATTTGGACCCTCATTTTACCCACCTCAGAAGGATGGAAGGCTGAGTCAACCTTGAACCTGGCAGGATTCAATCTGCCAAATTGCAGGCAGCTGGCTGCCAGCAGAAGTAGTTTGCAGTACTGCACTCTAACCACTGTGCCACTGAGGTTCATAGTAAATTTGAACTTGAGTTATTTTAAACAACCTTTGTGGGGTTAGAGGTCAGACACATGGTTAATAAAGAAACAACAAACAACAACCCAGGATTACATTTTCTGGGGGTGCCTGTTCATTGGTTCTCTGGAACTGTTGCTGAGATTCTGTCTGTTGTCATTTCAGATCACAGTACAAGTCCCACTTTGGCATTTTGAATGAGAAAAGTAAAGTGTGTTTTGAATTTTAATTGAAAAAAAATGTTAGCAATTGCAAGCTGAATAAATACAGCTTTATCCACATAGATAATTGTGATCTTTTTTCTGTGATTTTTTTTTAAAGGATCATACAAAAATTGCATATTACCATTCTTTAGGACTTACCAAAGTAGAAAAAAAATAGTGTGTTGTGCTGGACAGGACAAATAAATCAATATTGCATGAAGTAGATGGAAAGTAAGACAAAACATAATCAAATATCAGAAAACAGAAAAATACAACAGAATATTTATTCCCAAGAACTATAAAAGTTGGATGCTAAGAAAATTCAAGACAAAGAAAATAGAGTTTTAAATTCAAGATTTGGAGTTGAGGTTAAGGATATGGTTTACAGTGAGAAGATCCAGTCAGTTAATCCTGAACAAATTAAGATTGATTGCAGCTTTAAATAATTATCAACAAGCAGGAACTTAAATACAGGTAGTTCTTGACTTACAACAGATTGTGTGATGACTCAGAGTGTAACATAAACATAACAAAATCCAAAACGTAAATAAATGTCCTTTAATGCCTCCAACTTGGCCCCACTGTTCAATAATTCTCAGTTGGAGATAAAACTTATTCAAAAATAGTCTTCAAAGGAAAGTAATGCAGTCCAAACTTAATGAGCAGACAGAGGTGAAATAAAAAACCAAAACAAACTACAATGAAGGAAATTCCACAATGGACCAGGAATAAATAATTACCAAATTCAAGGAGATACCAAGGCACAGTCTGTTGGAAGGATGCCAACCAAGATAACTTCAGCCCAAAATAAAACATTCATTGCTTCTGGCAATGCTGTGTTTTAACCATATCTCTTATATACTAGTCTCCCCAGCTGCCACCAATGACGGGGATCATGGCCGCTTCCTCTCTCGTAACCCAAGTTGTTTCCTCTTCCGTTCCTTCCTGTGTGTCCTAGGATGCAGAGGGGATGGACCTGGTTCTTCCTCTGACTGCCCAGCCAGGCTAACTGCTCTTCCCTTCCCCAGCCTCCTCCACAACCTGCAGAGGCACATCTCCACTCCCTGTCAGCTGTTCCTCCTCTCCCTCAGAGTCCAACTCAAACAAGGATATGACAGACTGTTTAGTGACTGTTCAAGGTTACAACAGCACTGCAAAAAGTGACTTATACCACTTTTTCAAACCATACAACCATTGCAGCATCCCCATGGTCATGTGATCAAAATTCAGATGCTTGGCAACTGATTCATATTTGTGATGGTTGCAGTGCCCTGGGGTCAAGTGATCCCTTTTTGCATCCTCTGAAAAAAGCAACATCAATGGGGAAGCCAGATACACTGAACAGCCATATAACTAACTTAACAACTGCAGCAATTCACTTAACAATTGTAGCCTGAAAATCATAAAATGGAGCAAAATTCACTGAACACATGTCTCACTGAGCAACATAAATTTTGGGCTCAATTGTGGTCAGCGTTCAGGGGTCTACATGGAGCTGCATGTGGCTCTTTCATCTCTCTGCTATGGCTCCTTGTCACCAGTAAGCTCCACAATAGATAGGGCTTTCAGTTAGGACAGGTAGAGGAAAAAGGGCACTGCACTAGGAGGAGATTCTATAGTGGGGTTACCGGACTTCTGGTTGGCAGAGGAAAAAGGATACCACTCTAGGAAGAGAGATTATGGTGGGGAAAAGGGACTTCTGCTTGGCTCCAGAATTGAATGGTGGGCTTCTGGTTAGGACCTTTGTGGCTCTTTTAGTGTTTAAGGTTGCTGACCCCTGTCATAGGTCAAGGATTATCTGAATTTAAACCAAGAGTTGTGAGTAGATGATATCGTCCTTCTCCCTTGCCCAAAAATGGGCAGGTTTGAGGGAAGTAGAAAAGGGGAAGTATTGTATGAAGATGGATTTAAAGAAACTACTGGATTTAAAGAACCAACAGAGTAATTTTAAGCACATTCAAGATTATGAACATTCATTCATCAGCATGCAAAACTGATTTGAGGCTTGCAACTAACTAACTGAAAATGGAACTAAATGAATTTGTCTAACTGCTGAATAACAGAATAAATCTTGAAAGTCTTCTAGTTCAATCCCCTGCTCAGGCAGGAGACCCTATACCATTTCAGACAAGTAGCTGTCCATTCTCTTCTTGAAAGCCTCCAGTGATGGAGCACCAACCATCTGGAGGCAAGTCATTCTATTGATTAATTGTTCTAACTGTCAGAAAATTTATCCTTAGTTCCAGGTTTGTTCTCTCCTTGATTATCTTCCATTCATTGCTTCTTTTCCTGCCTTCAGGTACTTTGGAGAATAAGTTGAACCCCTCTTCTTAGCGGCAGCCCCTTAGATATTAGTAGATTGCTATCATGTCACCTGCAGTCTTTCTTTTCATTAGCTAAATGTAATGTTGCCTTTAGTACTAGCAGCTAAATGAATTAATCTAACTGGTGAAAATTAGTTAAATGTAACGTTGCATCTAGAATTCTGGAAGAACATGACTTCTTCAAATTTTGTTAATCTGGCCAATCTTGGGGCAAAACATCAAGCACCTTCTTGTATAAAGGCAATATAATTTAACTTTATTTTAACAAAACCTGTACTTTAACTAGTGTACTGTGAAACAAATATAATGTGAATTAAATATAAACAGTGCCTCACATCTAACATTTTCCTCTTCTTTTATCTGTTACAGTTATAAATAACATTTCACTAAATAACTACACTTTTATTCCAATACCTCTTTCAGAGTTTTTTTGCCTGCACTTTTGTAAAAGGAGAAAAAAGTTGGAAATAATTGCTTCTGCATGCTAATTAAATCAGTTTGATAGAAGGATTGAAACTTAAATAATAATTACACTACCATAACAGATCAAGCAATAAATATGGCATGCTTACATTCATTTTTTAGAGGTCTGAAATATTCATCTGGGACCAAACTTTGCCAAGAATTAGTATAAAAACAACAGTCAAAACCGTATCTGGTGATTACCTTTATCATAACTATTTCTAATCATTATCACCTTACTATTAGACAACAATCTTAGAGGATGAGAAAAAAAAACTTTTATTTAAGAAAGATGAAGAAATCTTTGCCTAGAGAAAAGAGAACTCATAAAGGATTATTTTAAGTTAGGTATCAGCTGTAACACCTGTATGAAAGTTATATGTTTCTAGACAAAATTGAATATAGAGGTGTGAAATAAACAATGAGACATGCTTATCTATAATTTTTGGCCTTGAAAACATGGCTTTGAAGAGATGGTTTTGTAGCTGACCCTGGATTGTGTGACTCAGCTGGGTGGCTGAGCCTGTATCCTGTCCTTCTACATTGTGGTGTCAATTGATCTTTTATCTCAGCAGTGGTATGCTATTTATTAGTTTGTTATATCTTTTTCCTTCTGGTTTCCAATCACTGTTAGCCCCCTGGAGTCACATATCTGAGATGGATATAGATACATTGATTGGATGAATGAATTTTACCCTTGAAATTTCTTTGGCTGCCTGCTTTTGAAATCAAAATATTAGACCCGAGAGACCTCTAGTCTTATTCAGTAGGAGAAATCCTGATTTCTTCATGTCATAGGAAGAAATATCGTTAACAGGCTAAAGCAATCTGCAAGGTATTTTGATCTCTTGTAACTTGGTCTGAAATGTAACACTTAACACAAACAATAAATTCTCCAGAATGGCAATTGCATAAGAACTGGGTCTCACTTTAAGCAAACTATTTTAGCTTCAAAAGAATTATTTAGTTGATATAAGTCTTTCCTGAACAAATCTATCCTGAAAACATAGAAGTGGGGAAAAAAACATCGAAATCAGATGCCTTGAACAGACAATTCTTCAGAAATAAAGATATCTGATTGTAGCTCCATTGTGCTCAAATTTTACTGATCTCCATTAAAAGATAGCAATTTTTAAAATTGTGTAATATTTATTTGACTAACCAATGAATTTTTATGGCTGCCCATCTCAGTCAATGACTCTGGACAGCTCACAATTTAAATTGTCTTTTGATCTCAGTCTTCCACTTAATCTTTACCAAAGCACCAATTGTCACATGCTGGAAATTCACATAAAGTAACATTAGGAGACAGTGTCTAAATATAATTGAGCCATTAAAATGTCACTAACCTGATAGAAGTTAAATAAATAGATCAATTTCAGTTTCTTTCAGTTTTTTTTCTTCCAGAATAAAATTTTGTTTCTTCCTTTGCTAAACTTGTTTTTCATTCCTTACAACAACAACAAAATATTTTCTCCTAATGCACTTACTTTCTAAATGCGTTTTTAAAAAGTACAAACCTTGTTAAAATGATTCCCCCCCCATATGGAGCATTTTGTATGCATTTTTTTCTAATTTTGAGATTATTGTTTACAAATTCAGTCTCTAGGGTTATGTATAAATTACTCACATTTCATAAAAGTCATAATGTGACAACAATAAATTTGTGAAATCTCACTTAAAGTCTGTTGTTTGATATTAAGTATTTGAAAGCAAACCAAAATGTATTCATAAAGCCCATTTCCCACTGCACCAATGGATGCAAAGAGGATGTAAAACGGACAAAAAAGCTTGCCATCCGTTTGAAAACGTGATGCATCCGTTGTGTACTCACTGCGTACGTTTCATAGCTCTATCCGCCAAACATCCATCTACTGCCTATTTCATCCGCTCAAAAATTTTGAGCTGCACAAAACGTTTTGAGCGGAATGAACTTTCTGCCGCGTACAATGTACATCCGGGATGACATACGGGCAACAAACGTTCTATGTTTGTTGTCATCCATGACACGTCGCTGTACCTCTCGGCACCTCTGGCATCCCCTCAACTCACATCCGCTGCAGCTGAAAACGGAAAGAGGTGAGGAAGCAAAAGGTACACAGAACGTCACACAGCGTTAGTAGCACGGAAATAGAAAGGATGTAAGCGCCATGCATCTCATATATAAAGCATTAAAACAGACAAAACGTTTGTATATGGGACGTATCTTGGATATTTAGGATGTCTAGAGTATGCCTAGAGTATGTGGAAGGACACCTAGCAGAAAACCGACATTTCCGATAAAAAGGGGAGGAAATCACCTGGATCTCACTATAGTCCAGCAGCCGTGGTGTTACAGAACCTCTTCACCTTGCTCCTGCTCTTCCACATCATCCATTGATCTCCACCATGGATCATGCACACACTCCTTATGATGCCCTTCTTCAGACTGTTTCACCTTTTCTACGCAAGGAGAATAGGAGATGTCCAAGAGCTGTGTGGTGGCTCCGATGATGGATTGGAGAGAAGTGGAGTTGGACTCTATGACAAGCTGATGGTAGAGCTGAGGAATGAAGAACTCATGCATTCCAGCACTTCATGAAGATGCCACCAGCGCAGTGTTTGACGAACGTACCAGAGCGTTTGAGACCCTCAGGATGACCAAGCTGAACACCAACTTCCATCCCAGACTGGACGCTGGACTGAAGGTGGCACTGACTCTGTGCCACCTGGCCTCAGGAACCACAAACAGAACATGAGTAGCCTGGAGGTGCCACACAACACCATCAGCAAATGGTCAGAGAGTTGGTGCAGGCCATCATCGAAGAATACGTGGAGGAGCTATCCAGTGCCCATACCACTGAAGAAGCGTGAAGGAAAGTTGCAGAACAGTGGTATCAGAGTGGAACATTCCCCACACTGTTGGAGCCATAATGGGAAGCATGTGCCTGCAAAGCTCAGCCACTCAGGGTCCTCTTATCACAACTCAAAGGCTTCTTCAGTATCATCTCTTCACCATGGTCGATTGCTGACTACAAGTTCATGTACATCGATGCTTCAGGCAACGGGTCTGCTTCAGATAGCCAGGTATACACACACCAGTGACCTCAAGAATGGGCTAGAACGCAACTCATCATGGGTTTTCCAGATCCAGACCCCTACCCAATGACACACAAGATGTTGCTCTACTTCATCGTGGGGATGTTGCCTTCTCCCTCAGAACCTACCTCATGAAGCCTACACAGTTCCAGATACCCTCACCGTGAAGAGAGGATCTTCAACTATACAGGCTGTCCAGGCAAGACGGGTGGTGGAGAACGCCTGTGGATCCTGGCCAACAGGTTCCAGGTACTTCTCACCATCCATGCAGCATCACCAGGGACTATGAGGAGCATCGTGGAAGCTTGCTGCATCCTGCACAATCTCATGCACCCGCTACCCAGTGTTGCAGAACAGGCTCGTGGACTGTCAACAGGGGAATGGGGACATGGAGCCTGGTGAATGGAGGCAAGGATGAAACCTGATAGACCTGTGGATGTACAAGGCCCCAACAGAGCTCATGTGAAGAAAAAGCAGCGCAACCTCCTGAAACACTGGTGCAACTCCCCAGCTTGAAAATGGAGGGCAAGACAGGATGGTAGATGCTTAATGGATGCTTCCTTGACCTGTCTCATAACATGATGAGATTGTGCCATGTAGTTGATGGCCCTACAATGAATGGGGCATCAATAAAGAGCTTTGTTTATTTTGAAATGTGTTGATCAATGAATAAATTGTATTGATAAAAAAGGTCCATATGTTGGCAGCTGGGAGGGTGACCATACAGTCCCTCTGTGCTTGCACTGGAGGTTTATTAATCCCACAGCTATCCACAACTCTTCTTTATCTGTCCCACAAGCATGCAAAGGCTTAACCCTTTTTCAAAGTTTTCACCAACACTTTATTAAGTAAATAAATAGAACGAAATGTTTGAAGCAAAGATAACCTTTGTAACAACTGTTTTAAGTAAACTGTATGACTTTATTAAAAAGCAAAATGAACAAGTAAAGTGTCTTTAAACAAAGATAAAGTGAACAGGTAACAAACTCAGTCTCTGGCACTATTCTCAGTCACATCGTGACGCATGTCCATGGTCTCAGCTGTCGAGCGGGACTGTGGAGGTGGCTGTGGCTTGAGTGCTGGTCTGAGGCACCATTGGAGTTCTGGCCCCAGAGTACAACAGGGATGGTGTGTTCAGGAAGCTCTCAGAGAGCTGATTCAGTCCCGTGAGGTTGAGAGGCCCTTACTCAAGATCTGGGATGTCAGGCACAGTACTGATGACAGATTTCTTGTTGAGGGGCTTGGCTGTGGGTGGAGGAAGGAGGAGTGTAGTGGGGCTGTCTGGTCTGCAGGTGGTGAGGTGAGGCGTCTGTGGCGTGCGATGTACTAGGAAGGGCTGCCTCTGCTGTGGGAAGTCCTGGTAACTCGTAGCCTTGGTAGGTGAGGGCTGTTGAAAGCTGTGGAAGGGCTGTGACATCGCCTAGGTTAGAGGAGCAGTCTGGACTGGTCGGAGCAGGTTCAGCTGGACCTGGAGGTGGTGCAGCAGTGCTGTGATCTTCTCCTTCATCACCTTGTACTGGCCTCGGGCAGGTCATGAGGGTCTGGCTCACGTACGTGATGAAGGCTTGCGGTTCGAGGATGGTATAATCACTGTGGACCAGCTGAGAGAGAAGATCTGTGCTGCGGTCTTGATCGTATCCCTGATCTCTAGCAGGACAGTGTGGTTCTGGCCTCCAGATCTGCTCTCTGCCTGCTTTCTGTGGAGTGGGAGCTGGGGTGGGTGTGGGTTGGTCTCTGGTCGCGCTGCTGCTGTCTTCTTGCTCCATTTCGAGAAAGGGGTCCTCCCATCCTCTGGCATGGGGAGTGAAGCTGTCGGGGGGTCTCTGCCATGGGGCCTGCAAAGACACCTGCCTGACAGGTAGCTGTCTCCTGGCTGGAAGAGGAGTGGCTCTCTGTGGGCTGTCTGAGGGAGAGGTTGACAGAGGGGTTGCTCCTCGTGGTGGACGCTCACCGGCTAGGAAGCTGCACTTAGCCCTGATGTACATCTCTGGTCAATGAGCTTGACAGGCGGCTGGCCAGATTTCTTCAGGTGCAGCTTGCCATTCTAGGTGTGCATGTGCTTCCACCATCCAGGAATACATCTGAAGTGTAGCCCAGGCTCTCTGTCTTGTCTCTCCACGCTGCCTGCTTTCTCTTGTGTCGCGAAAAGCCTGTGGCCCTTTCTCCACAGGTACTCGTTCCTCCTCAGCCGATTCCAGCACCTTCTCCTCATGGTCCTCAGAAATGGAGTACTGTTTCCTCTCTCCCATCTCTTTGCCTTGCCTCTTCCTCCCTCTCAGCAGGCTCAGCAGCAGGCTTTGAGGGCCTTGGGCGGCTCCCACAGCCAGCAGCAGCAGCAGCAGCAGGAGAAGCACAGCAGCAGCACCAGCAGCAGCACCAGCAGCACCAGCAGCACCAAGCAGCACCAACAGGAGAAGCACCAGCAGCAGCACACCAGAAGTAGCAGCAGCAGCAGCAGCAGCAGCAGGAGAAGCACCAGCAAGCTTCAGAGTCAGTGCCAGGGGCTCTTCGGATGGTGGTTCTGTCCTTCTTGCCAGGGCTGGCAGGAGTAGGCACAGGCTTCCTCTTCTCCCTGACTGACGAACATGGTGTTCTTTTCAAGATGTCTCCTGCAGCCAGGTCTTTCCTCTGAATGGTGACTGCTTGCGAGCTGCATCCTTTTATATCTGCAGAGCTGACGCAATTCATCCTCCCTGCATGCGCAGTGAACGCGTTTTGCATCCTCTACGCATCGCTACACATCCGCTTTGCATCTCCTATGGCATCTGTGATTGTGAATCCGTGTAATCGCCCTATGCATCCTGCTCCTTCTGCTACGGCGTCCGCTTTTCTATTCTCTCCCTGCGAAGCCCTAGCGGATGTGCATCCGCTTCCCACGTCCGCTTCTCATCCACTAGGGCGTCCTACAGAACATCCATTACCCTCTTGCTACATACTTACCCATGCCATTCCTTTCCATGTGTTTTCCATTCTGTTATGCAAATTTAAGGGCACTTTGAGAGATATATACATCTAGACAAAATTTGATGATAACAACGGATGTGAGCCACCAATTTTGCTCGTCCGCTGTGTCCTTTTTGCATACGTTTTGCATCCGTCGGCCAGTGGGACCTAGCCTTAAAAGATTATGTGTCATTACATACATAATGCACAAGTTTATAGGCAGTATGGAAAGATAGCAGTAAGTTTTACTTGTCTCATCTCGAAGATGCTCTCGTACTTAAATATGGAATATGACTGTTAAGTTGGCAGTATTTTATTTGTGAAATTTTATTTCAGATTTTTATTTCTGTTTTATAGAATTAGGTTTCTAATCCATCAAGCAAAATCGACAATAATACAAAGGCAGCTTGCTCATTACTCGATAAATTTAGAAGGTCAGTTGGAAGAGTTTGCTGAGGTTATTTGTTAAATGTCTCATAGCAATCCAAAGAACACCTGAAATGGGTTTTAGAGTCCCAGTTGGTTGTTCCCACAATTAGGTCACATTGTCTTCAGCTATATTTAAAATGTCATTCTCTAACATTGCTTCTCTTGTCAAAACAGGAAGGAGGATGAGAAACAAAATATACCACAAATACAGACATCACCTGAAGAATTTTTTTTGTTTTAAGAAAACAGGTGCTACATTATTTAAAAATGCCTGCTCTGTAACAAATCCACATAAAGAAAAAAGAAATGGAAACAGCAGGTGTCAATGCAATGGGAAAAGTCTGTATCAAATACTCTACACTGAATAAAACAAAACTCTTTTATGGTCATATAAGCCATTAATAACATAATATATATTTCCAAATCCTTAATGATTCACTTCATAATTGCCTCAAGTTATATTCTCAATGTTGATTTTGGTATTCACGCTTTAACTTGCTGTCTTGTTAACAGTACATTAACTCCATGCTTCTATTATTTGTACAGTCCAACTTATTCTGGAACGTGTATTTAAAATATTCTTTGACTGTATGCTCCTTGGGAATGAATGCTACATGTAGCTGTACAATTATTCTCCTTTCTAAGGCCCGGTCCCACTGCACTTACAGATGCAAAGAGGATGTAAAATGTTAAAAAAAGCTTGCCATCCGTTGGAAACGGAAAGATGGCTATGCATCCGTTGTGTACTCACTTAAACTATAATTTTCGTGTTTCGATATTGCTCCTCTCCCTCTCGAGATCCGCTGCCAACTGTTCCAAATTTTAGCTGCGCGCAGAAGTTTTGAGCTGCACTCAAAACTTTTGTGGACGGATGAACTTTCTGCCACATCGATGTACATCCACAACATATACGGGCAAACAAACATTCTATGTCGCGTTATCATCCATTAAGACGTCTGCTGTAATCCTCTCTGCATCCTCTGGCCATCCCCTCAAACACACATCCGCTGCAGCCTGAAAACGAAAAGGAGGGAGGAAACAAAGGTACAATGGAACGTCTACACCAGCCATTGTAGCATGGAAATAGAAAGGATGTAAGCATATGCATCTCGATATATAAATTATTAAAAAGGACAAAACATTTGTATCTGGGATGTATCTCGTATATATATATATAGGTGTCTGCAGTATGTCTAGAGTATGTAGATAAGGACACTAGTCGAGACACAATATTTTCTATTAAAAAGGGGAGAGAATATCATCTGGATCGCTGGCGATGGTGGACCATACAGTCCCACAATGGTTGCAACTGGAGGTTTATCTATTCCACAACTATCTTCATCTATCCCACAAGCATGCACAGGTTTAACCATTTTTTCAAGTTTTCACCAACACTTTATTAAGTAAACCAAATGAACCAGGTGTTGAAGCAAAGATAACTTTATTAACTTCCAGGTTTTTCTTAGGTAAACTTTATGACTTTATTAAATAAGCAAAATGAACCAAGTAAAGTGTATTAAGTGTCTTAAGCAAACATAAACTTTACAAGTAAACAACTTGTTGCTACCCTGTTGCTACCCTATCAAAATTCATTTAATATTTCAGAAGAAGCGTGATGAAGAAATATAACTTTTCTTACAAATTTAACCCAAGAAACTTCTTCAGCTCTGACTGGATGGTGGGGAATGGAAGGATGTATATTCTTTGCAAACAACTGGTCATTTGCATCCTTTTACAGGGTCATTGAAGCACTTGACCAGATATTTGCAAGAAATATAAATCCTTCCATTCCCCACTATCCTGTCAAAGCTAAGGAAGCTTCCTGGATGAGAAGCAAAACATCTTCAAAGTTAAAACAAGAAAGTCCAATTGCCTCCTGAAAAAGCACCTTTGGGACAATCATGACCGGGATGACCAAGAATCTCTACAGACTCTTACAAGTTTAAAGATGAATACAAATAAGGTCAGTGCAAGAACATGGGAAATTTTTAATACTTGCCCATTAGAAATTAATGAAAAATAAATCATTTTTTTCAGTTTCTGCATGGTTATGAAAACATCTTGAAATGATAATTTCAAACAGACAGATGGAAACCTAATGAAATATTGAAGATTCTTCTCTCAAGCAATCTTCACTGCTCTATTAAGCATCTTTCTACATTACTGAACTTCCTTAGAGTAAACTGAAAAGATAACACAAGGTTTGTTATCTTCCCATTCAATCATTCTGATGTATCAGCCTTTTTGTCCCCCTGAAGTGTTACAAAAGCAGATTTCAGCAGCTTCAATATAAATGCTGGAGACTTATCAGTGTCCTAAAAGGTGATTTGTTTTGGAATTTCCATCATCTTTTTTTTTTTTTAGAATTCCAATCATACATAAATTTGCCAGGTAGGTGTGAGATTTCAAGCACATTATTTTATCCTGATGTAGAATCTAATCTGCTCTTGGCAAATTTATTACAGATGTAGCCACCAATTCTCTACCAACTCCCAATGAGATATTCTATGCTCAGCTGCCTCCAATCTGCAACTTACAGTTTTAACAGTGTGATTAATAACTTCTATATCCTTTTTTTTAATTTCCAGAATGGCAATAACCACATTGTCATCCAACACCCTCAAGCCTGTTGCTATATTGGAATAACATTGACAGAATTTTCCCTGTGCTATCTAAACAAACAGGAAAGATGCCCACCAATGATGCAAGCAGGAAGAACTAATTCATTCTTGTTTCAAAAAATAAAGATTAAACTAGCAAATAAATGTTTATTAGGACTTATTTGTAGTCCAAATTTACAATGTCTTCTTGATTGGAAGCCAATCCAGTCTTCATGTTAAATGGAAATTGCACAACAGACTAGTGGTGGGATTCAAAAAAATTTACTACTGGTTCTGTGGACATGGCTTGGTGGGCATGGCATGGCTTGGTGAACGTGGCTTGGTGGGCATGGCAGAGGAAGGATACTGTAAAATCTCCATTCCCACCTCACTGCAGGTGGAAGGACACTGCAAAATTCCATTCCTTCCCCACCCCACTAACCTGCTTTCCAGCTCCATTCTCCTGTGCAGGGCAACAAAAGAAGACTCAGCCGATCAGCTGGGACTTGGGAAGCAGAGAATAGATTGGGGCAGGGCCAGTCAGAGGTGGCATTTGCTGGTTCTGCGAACTACTCAAAATTTCTGTTACTGGTTCTCCAGAGCTGGTCAGAACCTGCTGAATACCACTCCTGCAACAGACCCAGTCTGTTTGCTCTGAGACAATTAAAGTTATATCTTATGCAGAAAACCTGCTGGTATAAATTGAGATAATACCTAACACAGTCCATGCTATCAAATTATAATCAGACCATAATACTAACATCTAGTGGCACAAACTATCATTTTTGGAGCAGTGTCAGTCCACAAATATTTTGCTGAAATAAGAAGCAAAACACTATATGTGTGCTGACATTTCAGAGGCTTAGGGTACTAATGTTGCCTAAAATTGCCCACTCAAAATCTAAAAAAAATTAAACTTCATATTACCATGATTATGGGGATTCATGCACCTGAAAACCCCCTGAAGTGCAAAAACGTTTGTTTACACAATTTGTGTTTAACTACTAAAGCCCTTTTCTAGATATCTGCACTCAAGTATATGAAGGGATCGAAGGTCAGTGAGTGGTGTGGTGGTCGAGAGGTGCAGTTCTTGCTGTGAATTCAATCCTAGGTAGGGGCAGATATTTTT
The DNA here is from genome assembly GCA_004320025.1 of Laticauda laticaudata. NCBI lineage: Eukaryota > Metazoa > Chordata > Lepidosauria > Squamata > Elapidae > Laticauda > Laticauda laticaudata. Next base: position 63,296 of record BHFT01002023.1, on the reverse strand, counting down.
CTCTCTGAGCACAATGTGTAATTATCTGCTGTGAATTCTGCATTGGCAGCAGGAAGGGAATCTGGCCTGTAAACACTCAGTTCCATTCAGTTGCCTGACTCCATTCCAATATAAGGATTTATAGGGTTATTAAAAGACAAAACAAAAAACAGAGTGAAGGTCAGTATTAAAAGGAGGAAAGGACATTTGATTTTATTCTCCTCAGTAACGAAGATCAGCTTGCAGGTTAAAAAGAAAGAGAAACAGGTGAAAAATACCACAATTAGAAACCTCCCTTCTTTTTAAACATTTAAATGGGACAAACTTTCTTAATACCATTGTTATTCACAACAACTAAATATGGCTTAAAATTATGGGACATTCCTTCTTCCGTGTTCGTTGAAGAGTCGAAGTGATATTAGTCACCTAACAAGTATTTCACAATTGGTAAGTTTACTTCAAATTCTTGGTCTTTTCTTGAGGGAACCAAACAGCATATCGAGCAGAAAAATGCTTTTTAAAAAAGTACTAAACCCTGAGAAAGGAAAAAAATAATTTTAGAAAATAAAGAAAGACTGAAATGTTAGTTGGGGTTGTACATATAGCTCTGGGATAGGAGCATATTTTAAAACTGCTAGTATGAATATACACCAGATGGCTAATGAGTAAAAGTGGAAGTAATTACTGCAGGCTTGCAAATGTTGTCTCTTAATATGGATAGGTTGGTCCTAAATACACTTTAATCACTGCTAGGTTGGCATACAGGAATCTCATTTCCTAATCAGCAACTAATCTTTCCAAAGGCTAGGTTGATTAATGAAAGTGGGGCGCAATTCAAAACTCTCCAAAGAGCTAGCAAACCCCCCCCCCAACATACACACAATTTTCAAACTTGATTGGNCTCCAAAGAGCTAGCAAACCCCCCCCCCAAACATACACACAATTTTCAAACTTGATTGGCAATTAGTGGGTCATGGTTGACATCTAAACAGGCTGGTTTCTCCTGAAATCAACTGAAATCAGTAGGATAAACCATGACTATCAAACCGATTGCTATCTTCCTTTTTAATTAGATAATTCTATTAACCTGCAATGCCACATGTTCACTCTATTGGAGTAGATAATTTCCTAGGCTGATTCATATTTGTGCATACATCAAGAATTGGAGATTTATTTCTGTAGTTCCAAAGAAGGATCGTAGGAGAATAATACAGGGGTTATTTTTTTTAAAAAAATAGGGCTGTTGGTCTATGTTCACCCTGAGGTGAACACCTATATTGAAGAGTGCAATTCAGCTTGGGCAGAGTTGTGTTTATAACCAAGATAGTTAAGACTTCAGAGAATTATCAGCTTTAGCTACCTATTGAGAAGCTGATAAGGGAAGGTCTTGCTGTTTGCAGGACATGGTAAGGATAATACTTCAGGTATAACATCTTCACAGCAACATAGATAAGGAAGTCAGTTGCTGCATTGCAGTTTACTGTTTCCTTAAATTCAGGGTAAGAATGAATAGGATAGCATCCATTATACATCCATTAATTACATCCGCTGTCATCCTGTTACGCATCCGCTTATATCCGGCTATGCATCCGACTGTGGCACATTCGCACTAAAACGTCAATCCGCGATCCAGCTGAAAACAGACACAGGGAGGAAACAAAACGGACGCGAAATGACACAAGCATTAGTAGCACGGACGGAGAATGGATTGAAAGCGAGATGCAGCTTGCATACAAAGCATTTAAAATTGAAAAAAACGTTCGCAGAGGGGACTATCGCGATATTTGAGGATGTCGTAGAGATGCCTAGAGGAATGCAAAAGGACACATAGTGGAAACCTATATGCCTATAAAAAGGGGGAGGCAACTCACGTGGATCTCACTTTTCCACGTCCAGCAACCTGCTGTTGCAGACCTCTGCAGCCTTCATTGGCTTCTTGCTCTTCCCAAGCATCCATTGATGTCCATGATCGTAAACACAAGTCCTTTTGGTTAAGCCACCAATCGTTTGCAACAGTGTCGAAGCCATCTACAGGGCTCTCTTCAACTGTTCTACGGGAAGAAAAGGAGGTGGCCAAGAAGTGCTGGGTCTGAAGATGGATTGGGAGAGAGCAGAAGTACGGACTCGATAGCAACAAGCTGATGGTAGAAGCTGAGGAATGGAAGACCCTCGTGATTCCCAGGAAACTTCATGAGGATGGCCTCCAGCCAATGTTTGACTGAAAGTTTGTGGAGCGGCTGACACCCAGGTTGACCAAGGCAAACACCAACTTCCAGCCAGCTGACGCCTGTGCTCAAGGTGGCAACTGACTCTGCGCCACCTGGCGCTCAAGGGACCACAATCAGGAGCATGAGTACAAGCTGGAGGGTGCCCACAAAACACCAATCAGCATTGGTGGTTCAGAGAAGTGGTGCAGGCCATCATCGAAGAATACCTGGAGGAGCCTTCTCCAGTGCCCCTCTCACTGAGAGGGCTGGAGAAAGTTGCACAGAGCAGTGGTATCGAGAGGTGGAACTTCCCCCACACCATTGGGACGCATAGGATGGAAAGCCACGTGGCCTGCAAAGCTCCACCAAGTCGGGTCCACCTTATTTCAACTACAAGGGCTTCTTCTTAGCATCATCCTCTTCGCAATGGTCGACTGCTGACTAAGCAAGTTCCGGTACATGCGATGCTTTCAGGGCACGGGTCAGCTTCAGATGCCCACAGGTATACAACACCATTGAATCGTCAAGGAGGGGCTGGGAAAAACCTGCAACCTGGGCTTCCAGATCCAGACCCCTCTGCCGCAATGACACACAAGATGTGCTCTACTTCATCGTGGGGATGACGCCTTCTCCCTCAGAACTACCTCTGAAGCCCTTACACCTCCAGACTCCTCACCGTGAAGAGAAGGATCTTCAACTACAGGCTGTCTCAGGCAAGGCGGGTGGTGAGAGCCTTTTGGCATCCTGGCCAACAGGTTCCAGGTACTTCTCACCACCATGCAGCATCACCCACAGACATGTGAGAGGGATCATGGAAGCTTGGCACCTGGCATCCTGCAACAATCTCCTTGCGCCACCCGCTACCAGTGTTTCAGAAACCAGCCTCGTGGACCTCCAGCAAGGCAAATGGGGACATGGAGCCTGGACATGGAGCCTGATGGAATGGAGGCAAGGGCAAAAACCTGATAGACACACTAAGGATGTGCAAGGCCCCAAAAGGTTCATGTGAAGGAAGAAGCAACGCAACCTCCTGAGACCCACTTTGGTGCAGACTCCCAGCTGGAGTTGCAGTGGAGTGGCAAGACAGGATGATAGATATTAATGGTATGCTTCCTTTCAGCCTGTCCTCATCACATGATGAGATTGTGCCATTGGTTATCGTTGAGTGGCCCTACAATGAACAGGGCATTTATAAAGAGTTGTGTTTACTGTTGACATCGAGTTGTGGGATTAATTGATTTTACATTATATTTTGACAATAAAGGGCCAAAGATGTGGCACTCTGGGAGGTGTGACAGTAGCAGTGCCACTATGGCTTGCATTGGAGGTTTAGTCTCTATCCCACAGCTATTTACCCATTGCAAAGGTATCTCTGCCCATTCCCACAGCTATATCCATCCGCAGAGGATCCCTGCCAATCCACAGCTATTACCCCATCCCACTGCTATCTTAACCATCCCACAAGCGATGCAAGGACTTAACCATTTCTAAAAGTTGTCCACCAAGACTTTATTTAATAAATAAATGAGCAAGTGTGTGAAGCAAAGATAATTGCTTGTATTAAAAACAAGCTTAAAAAGAAAATGACGCCAAGTCAAGTGTCCAAAGCAAATAATAAAGTTAACAGGAGCCACCCAGTTCTGGGCACTCTTCTTGGTCACCTACGGAAGGCATGCCCAGTCTCCAGGGGTTAAGGATCCAGGTGGCTGTGGAGGTGGCTGCTGATCGTGGAGTGCTGATCTTAAAGTGCCCACTGGGGTGCCTGGCCCCGAGAGGACAACAGGAGACGGTGTGCTGAGGCAAGCTCTCGTGACACCAGCAGGACCAGCAGGACCAGGAGCATGCAGCGAGGACCAGGAGCACCAGCCAGCAACCGAGGAGCAGTGCCAGCAGAGTAAGCACCAGCAGAAAACCAGCAGACGAGGAGCAGCGCCAGCAGAGTAAGCACGCAGGCAGGATAGCACCAGCACCAGGAGCAGCGCAGCAGGCAGAAGTAAGCACCAGCATGAAGCCACCAAGCAGCAAGAACATGCCACAGAGTAAGTACCAGGCAGAAGCACCAGCAGCCAGTGATGGCAGCGCCAGAGAGTAAGGCACAGCAGAAGCCCAAGCACCAGGAACAGCACCAAGCCAAGTAGCATAAAGCTGCGAAGCACCACCACCAGAAGCAGCATCAGCAGAAGCCCACAACGCCAGAAGCAGCATGCAGCAGAGAAGCCAGCCAGCAGAAGCACCAAAGCAGACCAGAAGCAGCATCAGTAGAGAGCCCCAGCACCAGAAAGATCGAGGCCGGGCAAGCAAGAAGCCCAGCAGAAGCAGAGTCAGGGCCCAGGGGATGCGGAGGGTGGCCCCTGTCCCTCTGGCCAGGCTGGCAAGCAGATGGCAGAGGCTTCCATTTTCTTACCGCCATGGTTGTTGGGTTGTTTTGCTGGCTGCGCCTGCTGGCTGGTTCTGCTGGCTGGGAGAGTGTGTCTGGAAAGCAGGTCTTTCCTCTGAATGGTGAACTGCTTGGGAGCTGTTTCCCTTTATATCCGCGAGCTGACACTGAATGCATGCCTCCGCCGCAGTGCGCAGTGACGCTAGCATTATTGCGGCATCCGCTTGGCTTCCGCTTTGCATCCGCTTCATCGCGCTTGGCGTCCGGCTCTTTCCATTCTGTGTCCCTTTGCTGCACTCCTCAGAAGCCTGCGGATGTGCCATCCACTCTCAGTCCACTTCCATCTGCTTAGCTTCGCGGGGGGGGGGGGTGGAGCATCCGCTTATCCATCTGCCCTGCGTCTCCCCCATCCGTTCTTTCCCGTGTTGTCCGCTCTGGTTATGCAAATTTTTGCCGCCTTTTGAGAGCGGAAACAATGGATGGAACATTTTCTCGTCGGTTTTTCTTTTTACAAACGTTTTGCATCCATCGGCCAGTTTGACAGGACCTTAAGATGCAGTGGTGGTATGCTGCCGGTTCACACCAGTTCTAACAATCCGGCACTACCTGTCAGCACTTGGCCCTGACCACCTACTCCTGTCGTTTCCTGTCCCATATTTCCTTTGTTTGTAGCTCAGCTGGTAGGTGCGGCAGAGCAGATTGCTATGCCTCAGCTGCCTTACTCACTACTGCTGATGTTAAGGTAAGTTTTCATGCTTAAAATTGTCCATTTTAGAATGCTCTACATCAGTGGTCGGATTCAAAAAATTTTTACTACTGGTTCTGTGGGCGTGGCATGGCTTAGTGGGCTTGGCTTGGTGGGTGTGGCTTGGTGGATATGGCAGGGGAATGATACTGTAAAACCTCCATTCCCTCCCGACTCCTGGAGGAAGATTACTGCAAAATCCCATTCCCTCCCCAACTCACTAACCTGCTTTCCAGCTCTGTTCTCCTGTGCAGGACAACAAAAGAAGACCCAGCCAATCAGCTGAGGCAGATTATAAATGGGGGCGGGGCCATTCAGAGGTGGTATTTGCATGTTCTCTGAACTATTCAAAATTTCCACTACCGGTTCTTCAGAATCGGTCAGAACCTGCTGAATACCATCTCTGCTCTGAGTGCGCCTACAGAACCGGTAGTATAATGTTTTGAATTCCACCACTGCTGATATGTTATGAAGTTCTGAATTTGGTTTTATACCCTTATGTGCATGTAAAGCTCCCCCCTTCTTCCTCCCATATTTAATACAAACTGACAAAAATATGTATTCCTTCTCGCAGCCAAATCTCATCATGTCTCATTTCTCCAGCTTTGATTAAATAGGTTACAATGTCAAGAGAAAAAATTCCAGGATGAGTTTTCCCCCCCCCCCCCC
>BHFT01002023.1:0-57298 GCA_004320025.1 Laticauda laticaudata | reverse complement strand
TTTCCCCCCCCCCCCTTTTGCAGTCCTACCCTGAGGCAGATAAGACTTTATTTATGCCATTTTTGGCATGTTATCCAAGATTTAGATTCTCAGTTCAATTATGTTAAAACATCTGAGGATCAAGGTAAAATGAAAAGCACATTTCAGAGGGGAGAAGATGAGTTCATTACTTGGCAGGGCACTTTAAATGTAGAGTTACCATACCAGCTGAAACTTGGATTAGATACACGTGGAAAGGACTAGGCCTTGGCTAACATCCATTTGTGTGAATTGATTCTCTAACTTTTACTTCTGGCAGGCTTTATGCATACACATCACTGAATCTATGTACAAAATCATAATCAAGATGCTTCACAGAATAACAATAAAAGAGTAAGAAGGGATCTTGGAGATCTTCTTTTTCAGACAAATGATTGTCCAATCTCTAGTGCTGGAGTACCCACATTTTCTGCAGGCAAGTCATTCCCATGATTAATTGTTCTAACTGTCAGGAAATTTCTCCTTTGTTCTAGGTTGGTTCTCTCCTTGATTCGTTTCCAACATTTGCTTCTTGTTCTGTCTTCAGGGGCTTTAGAGAATAGGTTGACCTACCCTTTTTGGGGGGGCAGCTCCCTTAGAAATTGGAACATGCTAGTCCGACTTTTCATTAAACTAGACCTATAAATTCTTGTAACTGTTCTTTGAATGTTTTAGCCTCCAGGCCACTCATCCTATTTGTTGTTCTTCTCTCTCTCTCTCTCTCTCTTTCTCTCTCTCTCTATGTATGTATATATATACATATATATTATTGTATATAGCCGTTAATGGCTGTGATAGCCTGATCCACATACGAACTCAATACAGAAGCCTGATGATGGCAGATGTGATTCTGCCGAAACGTTGCTATAACTTTAAAAGCACAACTACAATGACATGGGATAATACCCGAATGAAGCTGAACAGCATATGTATATATATATATATATGAGGTTTTCGCGGGTATTTGTATGTGGATCCTTGATTATTCAGGTTTTCTCCTGCATAAAATTGGAAGTATCTAGGAAACATTTCGATGAAGTCTCATCCATCATCTTCAGGCTTGTTTCTTCGGCTCTTTGCTTCTCAGAGTAATGTGAGCTTGCAGCTGCTTCTTCCGTCTCCCTTTAACTGCTAGTGGGGTGGTGACTTGATTGGGTGGGGGCTTGACTGTGTTCTGATTGGCTGGGGGTGTGTTCTCATTGGTTGGGGGTTTGGCTGTGTTCTGATCGGTAGGGGGTTGGCTGTGTTCTGATTGGCTGGGGGCGTGTTGCTGTTCAGGTGGGGGCTTGGTTGTGCTCAGGTTAGTCTTAGTTGCTGGGGATTGAGCTGGTGAGCTGTGATCCTGTTGTTTGGCTTCATGTTCGTGGTCGTGCCACATCTTCATGGCGGGTGTCAGTTCGCTTCTTGTATGGGTCGGAGGGTTTGAAGCGGGTAGTGATGAAGCTGAGGTACGGCTTCTGGTCCATGGTCGTGTCTTATCTTCTGTGTGGGTGTGAGTCTTTTTTCTACCTGAAAGTGTGTGGTAGCAACTTGTGTGGACTCGTGGATGTGGGTCTGGTGTCCTTCTTCATGTTAGGTACTTGTTTGTTCATGAGGGCAGGTTTCCAAATGGTTGGTAGGTGGAGGTATCATCTTGTTTATTCATGCTCTGTGGGCGTTTTTCTATCTCTATGGCTTCTCTGATTATTCTGTTGTTGAAGTGTTCGGTTTTGGCAATAGTTCTGGTATTTTTAAAGTCAATTTCATGTCCTGTGGCTTTGGAGGTGTTGGACCAGGGAAGAGGTCAGTTCTTCTTTTTATTGAGTTCTTGTGTTCTTCAATGCGTGCACTTATTCTTTAAGTGTTAGTTTGTCCGATGTATGTGGTGGAGCAGACGGTGCAAGGGATTCGTATACTCCTTGGTTTTCTAACTCATTTTTGTCTTTAGGGTTTTTTTGGATGATGAATATTTTTCTGTTTGTGCAGAATGCTGTTTTTATGTGTTTTTTGAGGATCTTGCTGATTTTGTCTGTAGTGCCTTTTATATATGGGAGGAGGGCTTTGCCATTCTCTTGTTCTCTGTCTTGGATTTTGGTTGGGGTTTCTTTTTGAGTTAGTGGGTAATCTTCTTTTTTTGGAATCCATTGGCTGTTAGTACATTAGTGAAAGTGTGTAGTTCAGTTTTAAGTGTTGTTCGTCGATAAGCATTTGTGTTCTGGAGATGAGTGTCTCATCTATGGAATTGATCTGTGCTGGGTGGTGGTGTGAGAGTGCATGTAGATAGAAGTTTGTATGTGTTTTCTTCTGGTAGATGGTGTGTCCTAGGGAGCTAGGGGGTTTTTTGGGTTTTTTGTATACTAAGACATCTGTGAAGGGAAGTTGATTGTTGGCTTCTGTTTCCATGTTGAATTGAAAAATATTCATATATTATTATATTAATATATTAATTTATATATTAGCAACCAAAACTGGATGCAACATTTGAAGTGTGGGTCTTACCAAGGCATTATAATGGGAGGGGTGGGTGGAATAAATTCCTTTGAAAAAAAGAAGCGAGTAACTCATACTATACAGAAGGCAGCATTGGCCATTGCCAATCAAAAATTTCAATACAGTGTGAGTTTTGTATAAAATATGCAAGAGTAATTGTGCTGGGATGTGGTGGGGGGAAAGGAAGTCCATATAAAGACAGCTTGTAAATATCTCTGCAACAGTAGAGAATTGTAGAATTCTATTTTCCAACCCATTTTTGTGAAATGGTGCAGCTCTGAAGCATACACTTCACTTGTGAGTAATTCTGATTCTTTTTTATTTTGATGACCTACTATATTCTAACCTTCCAACATGGCAGACAGTAGCCAAAGTGGACAAAAGGACCTCTTTTGCTCATTTGAGAAATTTCTACCAAAAGAGAGGGAAGATTGGGATTTAATCCTTGAAGACAGCTTCAAAGCCTTATTACAGCTTCTAAAGGATGTTCTTACAGAATCACGGAATCCTACTGAAAACTCCTGCAAGAAATGAAGGCCTGATTATAATCTTTACTTCATTGTCTGGGTCTTCTTTCACTATCTGTTTCCCTGCCAACTTTTCCATTCTCTGTTTCGAATGCTAGCTCTCCCTGCTAAGATCTGGGAATTCATAATGTAATGCTCACATCTGGGTAATTCAGACACAGAACTGATTATCCCATTATATTCTGCTAGAGTGTAACTCAAGTCTCATTTTGTCAGAAAATGCTCTTTTAAGAGCTTCTCTCTTTTTTTGAAGAAAAAATGTGCCAAGGCTTTTATATTCTTGGCATTGCTGAAGGTGTAAACAATACCTATTTTAGGATGAAGGTAGAAGTAAAATTTTAAAAGCATTCACCACAGGTCCTTTAACTACGATGTGTCCACCTTCACAACATGAGCACATCAACCTCCCATGTTTTCAACACATCATGGAGGGATGGGAGGTATCTATCTTTTAAAAAACCCAGTGCATATATCCAAATATATGTATATTCTTTTAGTTTCTGTCTTTCCAAATAAATAAATAAAACATATGAAGAATGGTTACAGATTTAATTAAATTAATTTAATTAAATAAATAATAGGGGTGATAGCAGTCTTCTAATATATGAAGGGCTGCCACCAAGGATCAATCTATTCTATAAAGTACTTGCAGGCAGGACAAGAAGCAATGGATATGTCAGGTGGAGTCTGGTGGAGACTGACTCTGAGGAAGAGGAGGAACAGCCAACAAGGAGTGGGAGTGTGGCTCCAGAGGTGGTGAAGGAGGCTGGGGAAGGGCAGAGGCCACCTGAGCAGTCAGAGGAGGATCCAGGCCCATCCCCTATCCATTCCTAGGTCACACAGGGAGAAGAGGATCAGGGAAAAGCAAGGTCTACTCAAGAGGAGATTACCATGATCCTCCTCGTGGCTTGCAGGTGGGAGCTATGTATATAAGTTTGCAACTGCACAGTTAGAATTTTCAGGAATCAATTTGGTGTTCACTTTGAAAGAGATTTATCTTTGCTGGCATTCTTCCCATGGACTTTTCTCAGTTATTTTCCTGGAGTTTATGATTAGTTATTTTGGCTTGCTTTGGAACTCTCATCAATGCAGTTTGTTTTGGTTTTCTGTTTGCCTCATTATTTACTTTTGTGACTTTAAACTGTGCCTAATAAAACAGTGAAGTTAAGTTGAAGGCCTTACCGGACTTTAATATATGTTTTGGGTTTGGGGTTATTTTTAGAGACTATGGGTCATCACAGGATAGAAACTGATCAAGGAGAGAAACAACCTAGAACTCAGGAGAAATTTCCTGACAGAACAATTCATTCATGAATGACTTGCGTCCAAAAGTTGTGGGTGCTCCAACACTAGAGGTTTTTAAGAAGAGATTGGACAGCCATTTGTCTGAAATGTTATAAGGTTTTCTACTTGAGGAGGGAATTGGACTAAAAGACCCTTTCCAACTGTGTTATTCTGTTGTTAAGCAAAAAGCTTTCATATCAAAAAGGTAGATTCCATTGAGTGGAGTCCTGGTGCTCTCTGAACTTGAACTCAAAGGTACAACTTCTGATTGACTTTCTTTTTCTGGGAGGTATGTGCATTTGAAGCTCAACTTGTCTATATGAAGAAAAATGGCCATCCAGTCAATTTCCTGCATAAGCACGGATGGCAGAATAGATAACAGGCAGCCTGTTTCATGGCATTTAAATGCAATGGTGTGGTTCATTTCTCCAGTGTAACCTGGGGAAACCATGCCTGAGCTGGCTGGCTTTTCTCATTGGACCGTTTCAAGGCATGCAGCTTATTGATAATTATAGCTAAGTGCCATTAAAGTTGTATTGGTGTCATATTGGTTCCTGCTAAAGAACATCTGATGATCCACAGCAACTCTCTTGCTTGGCTAGAGGAAATGTTGTGTGTTGTAGTTTCTACTTGAAGCAGCTACCAGCATGCTTTTAATTTCACACTGCCCTGTAACAGCAAAACCAGAGCATGTTATTAGATGCACTTTATGAAATATTGAGCAAAAGCAAGAAAGTAGTGGCAAAGTTAATGCTATTTTTGTTAGTTCCAAACTTCTAAGAAAAAAAAAATCTTAAATGGGTTAACTGATGCGATAACAGTGTTCCAATATTTGAGGGGCTGCCACAAACAAGAGGGGGTCAAACTATTTTTCAAAGCAGACAAGACAAGGAACAATGGGTGGAAACTAATCAAGGAGAGAACTTAGAACTAAGGAGAAATTTCCTAACAGTGAGAACAATTAACCAGCAGAATGGCTTGCCTTCAGAAGTTGTGGTTGCTCCATCACTGGAGGCTTTTAAAAAGAGACTGGACAGCCATTTTCTGAAATGGTATAAGGTCTCCTGATTTAGCAGTGAGGGTTAGATTAGAAGACCTCCAAGGTCCCATCCAACTCTATTTTTTTCTCAAGTTCTCTTAAGGTTTCGTGGGTATAGATAGACCTTTAGAGAACTGAATAATCGCTTATATTAAATAGTAACCATGGGCTCCTAGTTCTTGCTTGCTTCTTTTCCTTCAAATTATGCAAGAGAAGCAACTGTTATCATTATATAATGTTACAAACAGCAAATAGTTACTTTTCCACTTTCTGTTATGAGAATAGAATGCTTCCAGTTTCAGATTTTTCCAGTCTGACTCATTCTATGTCCCTTCAACCTGGCACTTTAAAAAGAACTTTGCAGCTCTCCGTAGCTGCAATAAAGCTATGTTTTATAATATCCTTGTTAAGAAAAAATAATTTCTCTTTCATTGCCTGAATACTGGAAATAATACTACACAGTGTGGCCCTTTTGCTCCAAAATAAAACAAAATGATGTTCCTTGTACTGGAGGGGATACAGATAATAAGATATCAGTCTTTTGCATAAAGTTAAATGAGGTACATATGCTCAATTCATTATTCCATTTTAATATTAAACTGTACAATGTTAGCAAGGAATGTAATCATCAAAAGCTCTCTATGAAGCTCAGTCTTCCCTTTTACATTTCAGTTAATTTTGAACAAATCAGCTTCCCAAAATATGCAAACTGGAAAAATAATTGTAGCATTTTCTCTTTAAAAGAAAATTACAACTTTTGGAATTGAAGCAATCGTGCCAACATACAATAAATAAAGGAAAGATACTAAGCTCAGAATGTTTGTATGTTCACATTTCCATTTTAATACAACTTCATTTTGTCATGCTAACATGCATTACTCTTAAAAAACTTAAAAAGCCTTCTTATTGGCTGCAAATATAGTCTCCTGCAAGAGCACAGCATAATGTTCATACAGTTGAGGCAGGTGTTAGACCAAAAGCTCATTGAAAATTAAGCTGTCTATATTGCATAGGGCAGACTTGCTATGATAGGGACCAAGCAAATCTAGAAGATAGTTTTGAGGAAATAATCCTACCTTCTGGAAATTAGTGATGCAGTCTATTTCATTATTATATACATACCTCTGGTGCATTACTTGTTGTTCTTATTTTATCAAATAAAAATATCAAGCATAATCTCACAGAATTGCTTTAATCTTAGTTATTGAGAATCAGGCATCATGAATGTTTAATGTTCTATTATTATTTATACAGGGCTACCTGAGATTATTTCATATCCTGCTATGATCAAATAATTACCTCATTTATCATTATCCAAATGATAGTCAGAATGTTGATAATATTCCAGATGATTGGGAACAAAGACATTAAACTGACTTACCTGGTTAACTTATTAGATATTGTGCAAACATCAAAATAATAAAAATCTTCAACATATTAAATCTTGTATTGCTATAAAATATAATGTAGAAAGAAATGCTTTAAAGATCGACAAATAAATTTATGTTTTATTTATTGCAATTGTTGTTGAAGGTCGACTATTTATGAGCAAATAATCTGCAGTGCAATTCTATCTTGGTTCTGTTATTGTATAAATCTAAAGGTAATGGAGCATGGAAATTTATCACAATATTAAATCCTCTCCTAGTGTTAGAACTGTACAAATGTAATCAGACTTAGAGATAAACATTTAAGAAACAAAAGTTACTGAATTCTGATTAATGTAATTGATTAAGAAAAAAAAAGGTTCAGATGAGAGCGTACAAATTTGAACATGTTTGTCTGCTTTAAAATGCAAAATTTATAAGCAATTAAAATTTTCCCTGATTTTTCATTGATGAAATAAAAAGTTTATTTCTTCTCAGATTTATGGTGGACCAGGGGTAGAATAAATGTTCATACAATGGCTACTAGTGCTCTTTCAAATGTACAATTTGCTAAATGAATTGATTTTTCTCAGTGTGCATAATACATTAACACATAATTCAACTCCATAATCTTGGTTTACATGTTACACTAAACTTTCAAATTACAATAGAACATAAAATAGAAGGGAGTAGAAGGGAAGGGGATGGAATGGAAGGGAATAGAAAATAGAATAGAATGGAATGGAATGGAGAGTAGAGCAGAGTAGAGCAGAGCAGAGCAGAGCAGAGCAGAGCAGAGCAGAGCAGAGCAGAGTAGAGCAGAGCAGAGCAGAGCAGAGCAGAGCAGAGCAGAGCAGAGTAGAGTAGAGTAGAGTAGAGTAGAGTAGAGTAGAGTAGAGTAGAGTAGAATTATTTATAACCCAAGTGTGATTGGACACACAAGGAATTGTCAAAATTAACTAATCAGTTTGTGTAAACATAGCTACTTTGTTTTTATCTGTCTAGTTTAACTATATTATATAAACATAGTCATTGTAATGCTTTTAATGTACTGATTAATTAAGTATTTGAAAAAAAATGAAGTCATCAGAATAATACACCTTATCATTTTTGGTATCTCAGATAGATATAGTATTTATTTCATCTGCTACAGAAATTGCACAGATTGATATGCAATCATATTTTCTGAAAAGACATCCCAATATTTGCAAACATCTATTTGGGTTTTTAGGTAATGTTTCTGGATCTTGGTATCTGTAAATCATAGTTAATAAGCTTGTTGTGTTTTCTGTCTGCAAGGCATGTTATATATAACCAGATAAAATATTATTTCATTAATAAAACACAATGTATGAAATGCTTTTCTTATTAAAGTGCATCCATTAGACTAAATTCCTAAATTATCTATTGGATTAAAATTTAAACTAAAATTACTAAATTTTAACATATTTATTAAAATTTGAAAAAATGTATATTAAAAATGTATACAAAAAATCCCAGGGCTGAAGGCACACTTATTCAGAGTAGATATATACTCTTGGCTTGTATTTGTATTGAAGTAAACAATCAAACAAATAAACAAGCAAACAATTTATGGATGATTTGGCCTCCTCTGGACCTCTTATAAACCTAGATTGGTTTTTGACAGTAGTTTAGAAACAGCACTGGGAATTCCCTGGCCTAGATCACAACCTCTTCTAGCAAATTATGTAGATCTTTATTCCTAAACAACTAAAAATACTACAAGAAATAACAGTTCATTTTGTCTTGAATATTTCACTATATTCATTGTTGTGCATCTCAGTTAATTTCTTTCTTCAAGCATCTATGTGTATGGCAAAAACATTTGCAAGAAGGACAACATAAAATCAACATCTGTATGCAAAGATGTGTAGGAGTCCAAATACCAATAATACAAGTCCCAAATCTCCTTTCCAGGCCATGGTGGTCTTTAACTGTTTTGGGCTATTATTCCCACTGTTTCTTGCCATTGACCATGCTGATATAGCTGGTGGGAGTTTTAATCTCTGTAAGATGGAAGAAACCCAAGTTGCTCATCCTTGCTGTAAAAATAGATAGCTAAAAAGAAGGAGGAATGAAATTTGATACTATTGCCTCATCCTACCCTCATTTCCAAATCTCAATTTTCATTACTGCTTGGGCTTGAAAAGAACTTTATTTAGATCTTTTTCAGTTAAAAATAATAATTCTATGTGCTTGAATAAGTGATAAGAAATAAGTATGTCAGGTAGATGGAAGGGAACTGCAGATTGCATCAGAAAATCATACAAACAATTGAGTCTTTCATTTCCTTTTACACAAAGTAAAAAATAATTAGGAGAACATCTTTCATTGTTACACTGTATGGTGGACTTCTAATAGCACACATATCTGAAAGATTATTTAATTTTGGAGACCATTAAATTGATACTGAAGATTAATAATGCACTAGATTTTCCACCCTGAAAAGAATGATACAGAACTTAGAGTAATGTGAACAGTTCATGCAGTTTCTGATAATGAAATACTAATGTTGCCATTCTGATGCTGTTCTGTCACACTTTTTTTTAAAAAAAACCCAACAACATATCCTCTTTTATAAAATCTTTAGCTGATTTTTGCTAGATGACTTTCTTGGAAACAGTTTTCAGAATTTGATATCATGAGTTATTTGGCTGGGTTGCCATAGCAATAATGACAGAAATGTAAAGGTTGAAGAATTAGTCAGCTTGTTTTTGATTTTAGCTTTATACAGTCTGCCCTCTGTGGAAAAATAACTAATAATTATGACTTGTTGTTGATAAATTTTCATTTTTAAAATATTTCAAATTACAGATAACAAGATTGATTTAAAAAATTTCTCACAGAAAGAACAACAGCCATCAACTTGTAAACTGGGTGTCTTACACTTAGGATATAATTCCATAAATAATTACCTGTAAAGATCTCTCATTAGACTTAATAGGACTTATTTCTGAATGTACATATACACAACTGTTGCAAAGAAGGTTTTTTTTTTCCCTACCCTAACAATTGCAAAACTATCTGTCTAAATAGTCATTAAGAGACAACACCAACTCGATGGCACATAAGCAATCTATCAACTGTAATACATTCTAGGTTTCATTCTTTCTCATTATATAAAGTTGGATAATGCAATGGAAAACATAGGATACATTGCACAGCATATTTGTGCAAGGCAGACAAGTTATTACCTGCAACCAAGATTGGAAATCTCTAGACTGAATCACGGCATGGAGAAGATGCTTTTAACACCAGCTGAGCTAAAAGGCTCCATGACTGATATATTGAGAGAAGAGAAGAGAAGAGAAGAGAAGAGAAGAGAAGAGAAGAGAAGAGAAGAGAAGAGAAGAGAAGAGAAGAGAACTTTATTGACCAAGTATCATTGCACACACAAGGAATTTGTCTCTGGTGTACAGGCTTTCAGTGTACATACAAACAACAAAGTAATATAACCATAAGATACTGATAGGAGAAGGCAGTAGGAAAGATGAAAATGATAATAATAATACAGCCCTACTACATCGGTAAATATCCTTAGACATAAAACAGTGCTGAAAGAATTAGGTGTTAGCAATGGCATGAAGGAAAAGTGTTTCTTTATGTCTAGTTGTTTTGGCAGTGACATCATGAAAGGAGGAATTGATACAAATTATGTCCAGGATGTGAGGGATCTGTAGATATATTCTCAGCCCTTTCTGACTCGCACAGTATACAGGTCCTCAATGGAAAGCAGGCTGGTTGCAATTGTACCTTTTGTAATCCTAACTAGTCTATACCTGTCCTGTTTGGTTGCTGTACCAAACCAAAAGTTTGATGATGATCAAAGAGCACATACTAAAGTTTTGGGAAGAGTTATGGAACTAATATATCCACAATTTGGATTATAATGTTTTTAAAAATCATTGTTTATTTATCATGTTTTTTAAGACCACCCAACTTAATACTATCCGAATAATGTTTTTTTTCCTCTCAATTTGCTGCATTCCTCATGACTGGCAGACATTGGATATAATACTGAAATGTGGGGATGGGGGGCGGGGGGGTGAAGGAAGCTCACACAAATCCATCATGAAAATACCATGAATCTGAGAAGCTTAACTGAGGGCACAGTTTAATTTATGTTTGCACTTTTCTTAATTGGCTTTTCCCATTCTATCTCACATGGCATTTGCTACAGGGTAATTTGCCATTTTTTATGTTCCATCCTTTGGACCACAGTAGTAAAATAGATACCTTTGAAATAAAGTGGCTGCAAAAAAATTTAATCTATGGTACAAAGATATCATTTACAACTTAAAGTGCCCAAATTCCAGCTTCGAAAGAAAAAGTGAGCTTTATATCATTATGAGAAAAATCCATCTAAAATACTTTATGACATACTGAGGAAATTTTGTTAAATGCTGATAAAAACATTGGGTATTTATTCTAAAAAGGAAAAAAAAAGCTGACTATTCTTTTACAGCAAAGATGGATGGCAACTCTTAAATGTTTAATTACTTGGGGTATCTCAATCAGGCACTATATAATTTTAAGTTGCTTATCCGGTGAAGGTCAGGACCACAGCAAGCTTTCCAAGGCATTTAGAGGGTTTCAGCTTCCACAATAGACAAGGATAGACTTCAATTAGACATTGAGCAGGGTATAGGATGAAATGAGCATCTTAAAGACCTCTGAGTCTAGAAAGGTTTCCTGCCGCTTGGTAAGTTTCTTAGAAAAGGCTCAAATGTCTATGGAAATAGTCAGTCATCTAGGTCATGGTTGTTCCAAAGGTGCTTTTTTCAAAAGGCAACTAGACTTTGTTGTTTTTGCCTGTAGACATTTTGCTTCTTATCCAAGAAGCTTCTTTAGTTCTGTGTCAGATGAAGAATGATCTTCATCAGATGAACAACTGAAGAAGCTTCTTGGATGAGAAACAAAACATCGACAAGAAAAAAAAAAAAAACAAAGTCCAGTTGCCTTTCGAAAAAGCACTTTTGGGAAAAGGCTAAAAAACTGCAGATTTCTTCTCTGCCCTAAAATCTATTTTGGTGTAATTATACAACAACAACAAAAAGGTAAGAACTCACTATATGGGATCTCTTTGAAAAACAGATTTTGCATCAAAGGACCAGAACCAAGAGATATTGTGCACAGACTTATGAGAATGCACAACCTCTAATTTGGGGAGCAAATAAAGGAGAACTTTCATTTTAGAAAAAAAAAATAGGTAGGAACTTCCAACTGGTGTGATATTTGATAAGTGCTAAATTGTTCCAAGGATGGACAACCTTTATCCTTTCAGGAATTGTTGAACTATAACTTCCAGAAGCTTCAACCATCACAGGCAATTGGAAATACAGCTCAACAACTTCTGCTCTCCAGTTGTGTGCTAGGTCTATTTATCAAGGTAGAAGAATGTTTGGATTTCCTGTAAAATAAATGGAAAAGAAACCATGGGTAGTTAACTTGATGGCTTCCAAAAGTTTTGAACTTCAACTCATATCAGCTCTTGCCTTCTTCATCAAAGGGAAGACATTTGGGAATCATAATTCATAACACAGAGCTGCATACTCACCTAGCAATCATGGCTAGAAGATCTCACTCTTTCCTATGTACAGTATGTTTCTAGATAGGTTTTGTATGTGACACATTATAAGCAATTCCAATATTTTTGTTTTGTTTTAAGTATCTCTGAATGATGTTTGAGAAGAGGCTAAACACATGCTACAACTAACTTGGAATGAAGCCAACTAGCCTGAGTAAATTAAATTAGTTTTGAAATTTTCAACTCCTAAGACTATATAATTGATGAAAGGAAACCAGGGAATGGGGGAGGGGGCAGGAATACACATATGAACTTTTTATACTTGCTTGGATTAAGCTAAACAACAGGGTGAAAATGAAAATGCTAATGAAATTGCCTGTAGGTCTATGATAAGTGAGTTTGAGCAACATTAAGTGTTCTCATTAGAGTAAATCACAACACTTTGCACTGTCGACATGTGTTATCAGTTCAGCCACTACAATGTGGTGCCCTTGTCGTACTCTGCCATGTTGTACCAGCTTGCAAAATCTTGCAAGTCACTGTTTGTGCTAAACAATGAAACTCAAAAGTTGGAAGCGGCAGGGATGCCGATGTCGATGTGGAAACCTGTGCATTTGTGCCTGCTTTTTCATGCAGAAAGGAAACATTTCAACAAATGAAGACAGATTTTACTTTCTAAAACACTCCACTGCCTCCACCCAACTGTACTATCCATGTACTGAAAAGACACATCTATATAAATGCATGCAGAAGCAATAGAAATATCACATAGACTTACTGTATATACCACTTCACAGTGATTTACAACCCTTTCTGAGCAGTTTACAGAGTCAGCACATTGCCCACAACAATCTGGGTCCTCATTTTACTGACCTTGGAAGAATGGAAGGTTGAATCAACCTTAAGCCTGGTGAGATTTAACATGCCGAACTGCTGGCAGCCAGCAGTCAGCAGAAGTAGCCTGCAATACTGTAATCTACCCACTGCGCCACCACTACTCTTAAATATAGAATATGCAGTCATATTTTATGTGCAATTTTCCTAAAGAATGAAATATTTAAAATGTATAAATGTATAATCAGTGCAATAGCATGAAGAAAAATATGAACAGTAGGTTTAAGATCACAGTATCAGTAAATATTAGACTCCTCCCATATATATATATGTGTGTGTGTGTGCGCATGCACACGCACGTGCACACACACACACACACACACACACAAATAAAGCCATAGTTCTGATGAAGATTAAAGAAAGCACATTTTTGCTGGAATTTAATAGTACTGAGCAGCCAGAAAACTTAAGTTCAAGAACATTAAATCTGAGCCAATTCTTCTCTTTTGTTCTCATTTCAGTCATCTTCACATGATGGTTGAAAATCTGTGGGAAGACTATGTTGGGATATAATGTATGATTGGGATAAAGATGATTTAACACAATAGATAAGTTGTCAAGAATATATAAAGATATTTCAACTGAATGTTGGAAATGAAAATTTAAAGAAGGGACCTTTTATCATTTATGGTGGACATGTGACAAAGCAAAGAAATATTGGAGTAGGATTCACATCTTAATATAGAAGATTATCAAAGTGAATATAAAGATAAAATCAGAAACTTTTCTTTTGGGTTTAATAGAAAAAGACTTGGGGAAAAAAATGGAACTGATGTTATACATGTTGATGGCAGCAAAATTACTTTATGCACAAAAAATGGAAGACACTTTGATTCCCACAATGGATGAATGGTTGCAAAAGTTGGAATTAGCAGAAATGGCTAAATTGACTAATTTGATTAAAGGAAAAAAAACACAATTACATTTATTTCTATTTGGAAACTGTTTCTTGACTTTGTGCTTAAGTGGAAAAAAAATGAAATTTTCATTTTGGGTTTTGCCGATTAAATAGGTTTGCTGTTATAAAAATGGCCCTTTTACATTATGATGTAAAAGTAACAAGCTAAGGTTTGATGCTATTATCTTATTCTACTGCACCAAAAAGAGTCGGACATCAATGCCTTTTCTTTATTTTTTTCTCTTTATCCTATACTTTTTCTTTTTCTCTTCCTTATTTTCACACCATTTTCTTTTGTATTTTATATTATAAACCAGGGTTGTCAAACTCCTGGCCCATGGGCCAGATGCATCACGTGCTGGCCACACTCATTCCCAGTGTAGCAAAGGGGAAAAAGTCCCAATACATCACTTACAATACACCATGACAACATGAGTTTGACACTCCTGTTATAAACTAATAAAATTTTAAACATGAAAAAAGAAAATCTATGGGAAGTCTATGTATGTCACCTAGATTTGCTTGAAGCTGAATATAATAAATCTAGAGAGCTTCAATTTCCAAATGGACAAGGGTAGGCTTTCTGGCTGGGGCAACTAATAGGATGAAATGAATGCCTTAAAGATCTCTGCAGCTGAAAGGGGAGAATTGTCCAACCAAATGGTATGTTTCTAAGAAAGTACTGAACAAAATAGCTTTAATAAGAAAGTTTCTAAGAACAGCAATCAACATCAGGAATGCTATGAAGAAGTTTACCTTGGTGATCTTCTATCTCAGCTCAGATAATTAGGAGTTTCTCCTCTGATCCTATCTGTGTAAAAATTGGTTCTTATGGAAAAAAGTTCTACAAAAAGCAACTCTGAAAAATTATACTTTGGATTGGACAAATGATCAAGGGCAAGTAGAAAGAAATAACATCTTATAAAACCTTATGCATAAATGTTTCAAAGAAGGTGACACTTTTTAGTGGGCTTCCTTTTTAGTGTATCTCTTTAGATGCTTACCTGCATGTAAGTTCTGCTGAATTTAGAAGGGCTTGTTCCTGATAAGGAAATTGGATGTCCATTTTTACTTCCTGAATGATTAAGAAGAACTAGACCTGTCTTGCAGAGCTGATTAGTTCAAGCAGATCTAACTGTGCATTTGGAAAAGGAAGAAGAAACTTTAACCAACAAAAGGATAGCTAAGATGAAAATGGGCAAATATATCAAGGGATGCATTTTTATCAATGCTCAAGAATTCAAACAATGTATTTGAATGAACTGTTTTAAGTTGCTATTTTCATTCTTCTAGAGAAGGTAATCCCCATTCTGTCCTTCATTTCATTTGTGACATTTCAGAACTACTACACCAAAAACAATATTGAAATACAACAATCATTGTCTATGGAGATTCTTAGTCATCAGATCATGATTGTCCCAATGGTGCTTTTTTAAAAGACAGTTGGCTTTGTTTTTTCTTGAAGACATCTCACTTCTCATCCAAGAAGCTTTTTCAGCTGTTTGTGAGTTGAAGAAGCTTCTTGGGTGAGAAGCAAAATGTTTTCAAGGAAAAACAAAGTCCAGTTGCCTTTTGAAAAAACACCTTTTGGGGCAATGTACAAGATAAAGTTTTGTGGCCTTTTGTCTTTCAGTATATTGGTAAGTCCATCAAATATTCCAACTTTGTTGACAATAAAAGTACTTATTTAGGAAAGTCATTGATTTCAGAAAGACTTATGAGGTGGTTGGTTAAGTCTTGGAGCCATGGTGTTATTGAGACTAACTGAGTGAAACTGACTGTGTAATTAAATTTATTCAGGCAGCAAAACAGGATCTTCTTAATAGGCATCCTAGTATGGGGAAATCCTCAGAATTATCCTTCTGGGTTGTGGACTCTCAGACAAATCCCTTCTGGCTTATTTCAAGATTCAAGATGGTTATAACATGGCAACTCTTACATCTTTTGCTGTGTTTGAAGAGAAAGGAAAAAAGAGTGTACATAGTCTCTTCCCCCTTTATTTTTCTTTTGTTCCTTTTGACAGTTTCCAAAACATGGTGTGTGCTTTCTCTTTCTTTGAACTACCAGATCTAGGTTGCAAAATACAGTCAGCCATTGGATGGCAGCAGAGGGTTAGCTGTCAGTATACCATTGCTGTCTCTAGAGGCCACTTATACAGTTTTGACAAAGTTTGGAGGAAGAGGGAGGGGGAAAGGAAAGGAAGGGACGGGGAAGAAGAAGAATAGAATAACAGAGTTGGAAAGGACCTTGGAGGTCTTCTAGTCCTTCCCCCTTTGGCAGGAAACCCTATAGCATTTCAGACAAATGGTTATCCAAATTCTTCATAAAAACTTCCAGCGTTGGATCATTTACAACTTCTGTAGGCAAGTTGTTCCACTGATTAATTGTTCTAACTGTCAGGAAATTTTTCCTTAGTTCTAGGTTCTTCTCTCCTTGATTAGTTTCTACCCATTGCTTCTTGTCCTTCCTTTGGGGTGCTTTGAAGAATAGCTTGACTCCCTCTTCTTTGTGGCAGATATTGGAACACTAATGTCATGTGAAGAAGAAGGAGGAGAATTAAAATGACAAGTAGTTGTTTGAAGTCACCCATGAATGCAGCTAATGACTTCCTTTAAAGCCCAGTTTCTATAAGCTTGAGCATAGAATGAGAGCAAAACCTGGAGTTAGCTTTGACAGCAGTCTGATTTTGCTGCATAAGTCTGACCAGATTTAAAAAGAGTTTGTAGCCATCTTTCCAGTTGCTTGCAAACCCAACATCTGTGAATCCTTGCAATGCATGCTTATTGTCCTTTTGTGACCCCCAACAGTGAAAATAAAAACATCTGATCCTTCTGGATTACTAAACCACTAGACAGACTTTGTTTCAATCTATTTACCTTTCTTATTAAGGCTGAAATCTATAATTGGAAACCTGCTCTTCAGAAGAACAAACAGCAGTTTTGCACGTTAGACAGAGTGATGCCAAATAAAAAGCAAGAGAAAAAGACAAAGCCAACAAGCAAGTTGCACAAAGGGAAATTATTAACAAGAATTGGGTAGAGATTTTAAGAAAAAAAAAGTCTGTATCCTAGGTCATGACAAATTTGTCAACTTTCCATTTCCAAACATTAGGGGTATTCAAAAGTTTTGACATGCCTTGGGGATTGTAAGGATATTTTGGTTGCTTTAATATAATTCAGATGTGCTTGATAAGTAGCTACATAAATATCATAACTTTTTAGCATTTTGTTTCTTTCTCTTGGCTTAGGTAGTTGCCTTCAGGGTGATGCTTCAGGCAAATGATTAAAGAATTCCTTAATCATCTATCATCAGAGTTGCAGTGGCACAGTGGTTAGAATGCAGTACTGCAGGCTGCTGACTCCTGGCTACCTGCATTTTGGCAGATCGAATCTCACCAGGCTCAAAGTTGACTCAGCCTTCCATCCTTCCAAGGTCAGTAAAATGAGGACCCAGATTGTTGCAGACAATATGCTGACTCTGTAAACCATTTAGAGGGCTGTAGAAAGCACTGTGAAGTGGTATATAAGTCTAAGTGCTATTGCTATCAGGTAAATGTTAGAAAATTACAAAATATTTAATTGTTAATGAGCTTCCTATGCAGTGTATCCATCACATGTAATGAATTTGTTAGGAATGTAAGTCACCTAACAGTTATTTGGGTTGGAAATATATAAACTAGGATAGACATTTTAATACTATGTCTTTAAGAGAATCCTAAAATTGTAATTGGGTGTGGTTCCACAAATGGCCATAAGATGGAACCAGAAACTTGTGTTGTTTAGTCTCAGGAAAGTCTCAGTGAGTCTCTTTTTTTCTTCTGCTGGAGAGAGTTGCCCTTCCTCCATTTTTCCCTATTGATTGTTATTCTTGGATTTGATGTAAGTCTGTTACTGAACTGTTTTTTGAAACTGGCCTTTGATATTTGGATTATCCCTGAACTGAACATTGACTGCTTTACCTGTGAATGACTTGGACTGCTTATCTTGGATTGTGCTTAAACGTTTATTGGGAGTAAAAACTTACATTTACTGTAAAGTGTATCTGTGTGCTGTTTGTGTATTATTCTTCACCACTTTCAATACGTCTCCCTGTATGCGCTCATTCTCCTAACGGGGAATTACCTCAACAGAAGTTACTACTGTTACAGTTGGATGGTGCCCACATAACAAGCTCTGCAGATAGCAATAGGCAAAGTTGGGAGATTATCCTGCAGCTTCTGCCAAAAGGTTTTTTGGAGGAGTACCTGTTAGTCCTTAAACCAAATGTATCTCTTATCCAGATGGTTTGTCATCTCCAAAGAGAATCTATGTGACCTTGGAAAAGATGCACTGCTGCTTAACCCTTACTCTCTGTGCTTTGGAAAAGAGAAACTCTTGGTCATATGTGGATCAGCACTGTCCCGGGAGTGTTACAACATGTCCCATCTCATTTCCCATCCAAAAGATAATTAAAATGGCTGTTAGCACACTCGAATACAGCAGGCTGGCATTGATTCTCTGCTTGAAAGCCACTATCTGAGGGCCCACTTTATTTAACTTAACAGTTGGTCTGCCTGATGCCATATGGAAAAGATATTTCCCGTCTCTGAGCAGTGAAACCCTGATTATAAAAGAACAGAAGTTGGATGAGGAAAATTGGAATAGGGCTATGGATGAAAGAGCACCATACGGGAGTTGCTGAAAAGTGGTGGGAACACGGTGATCTGGACTGTAATAGACCTACTCTCCAAACAGGTGCACTTCATATCTTGCAGTGGACTATCCTCAGCCCACCAGTTAGCCAAGCTGTTCCTGAAGCACATCTACTGCCTGCATAGAATACCACAGAGAATTATCTCAGACAGAGGGGTCTAGTTCATGGCTAAGTTCTGGAGGGAGTTCCTGCAGTCTATTCCATTGTCCCAGGGCCTTAGCTCGGCCTTTCATCCAAGCACCAATGGGGAGGCAAAAAGACCAAACACCATGTTAGAGCAGTACCTGAGGTGCTACATGAATTATTTAGCAGTCCAATTGGGCAGACCTCCTGCCTTTCGCAGAGGTTGCATCCAATAATGCTGTTCACAGTGGCATGGGACTAACCCCCTTCAGAATAGTGAGTGGTATGGACTTCATCCCAATGCCTATTCAAGGGATTCCCCCCTCATCAGTCAGCTTGACCGATTGGATGTCAACACTGAAAGCAACTTGGTAGAATGTTTTTTTTTAAAATGCTAGCTAATGCAGCACAGATCTATTTAAAAAAAAAAAAAAACAGGCAGACAAACACTGAGCCCCACAATGACCATTCTAGTTGGGGGAGAAGGTCCACCTCTCCACAAAATATCTGAGGCTAAAACTCCTAGCAAGAAAATGCGTGGAACGATAGACCACACATTATATAAAAGGTAAGATCTCAGAAGCCATCTAATCTAAGCCTCTTTCCACTGTTGGATCCCATTACTACAGCATTCCAGGAGGTAAGCACAGAGTCATGGTTGCCTCCAACAAAGGAAGACTCCACCACCCTTTCAGAGAGTTGCTGCACAGCTGAAGAGATTTTATTGCTAAGAACTTTATTCTGATGTCCAACTGAAATCTATTTCCTTATGATGTAAGACTGTTGTCTCTTGACCCATCTTCAACACTAAATATTTTTCTCTGTCTACTATAGGTCACCCTTCAGAAATCTGAAGAGACTATCATGTATTCTTACAGCCTTCTCTTCTTCAAGCTAAATGTATCCAATCAACCTCCAACTGTTTTATAAGGATTTTTTTTCCCTTCCGTGCTGCAGAGATTCCAGAGACAGCTTTGAAGACAGAATTCATTAACTAGTCTGCAAACATCAGACTAACCCAGACAAGAGGAGCTGAGGGGGGGGTCTCAAAATATGTCAGATTATTAAACTACGTTCTGCTGTCATACTACATTGCACTACAAGTAGAATGCCAGTGACTCATGTAATGCAACCTTCTTTATCTGTTCAATCTCAGAGGGTGGATACTTGGCCCTCATGATATTGACTGATTTCACCTGGATATATTCTGGCTTGTCAGTGTTCTAAGTCACAATATTCTGGGTAGGTCTCAACAGTTAGAACATAGAAGAAGGATACATCTTGATAGATAAAGAAAAAGCAAGTATTGAAAGAATAATGCATGTAGAACCTATTGGCCTCAATCAGGCCAGCTTCAGAGCTTATGTATAAACTAATTTATAGAAGTTTACATAAGCTGTTATATTGATACATATTATTATAATATAAGCTGTTCCACTGTTTATCATTCTCCCTATGAGGAAGTTTCTCCTTAATTCCAGGTTGCTTCTCTCCTTGATAAGTTTCCATCCATTGTTTCTTGCCCTACCCTCTGGTGCTTTGGAAAATAGTATGCACGAGGAAGAAAAAGAAAGTGGGAAAATATTAAAAATCACAGGATACAGCCAAGTGTGCAAGTAAGAATCTTAAGGATGTTTTATATATCCATGTCACTTGGAACTTCATTGCTTGATTGCTCAAACATCCTATGATTCACATCTGATAATCTGAAATGTTTTCATTGCAAGATATTTATTATCTTATACTAAATACCTTCCAATGAAATATCTTGTGGAATAAATATATTGTGGAAGGTATTTAAGAAGAGACTGGATAGCCATATGTCTGAAATAGTAGAGGGCTTCCTGCTTGATCAGTGGATTGGATTAGAAGACATTCAAGACATCCCAACTCTGTTTTTCTGTTATTTGAATTCATTAACAAAAATTCAGACATTGTAGTTATGAAACAATGAATTAATTAATTACTTAATTCAAAAGAGGGATGGAATAGACCTTGGAAGTCTTCTAATCTAACCCCTGTTCAAGCAGGAAACCCTATATCATTTCAGACAAGTAACTGTCCAGTCTCTTCTGAAAAATCTCCAGTTAAGAAGCATCCACAACTTCTGAAGGCAAACTTTTCCCCTGGTTAATTGTTCTCATTGTTAGGAATTTTCTTCTAATTCCAGATTGCTTCTTTCCTTAATTAGTTTCCATTGATTGTTTCCTGTCCTGTCTTCTGGTGTTTGGGAAAATAAATTGAGCTCCTCTCTGTGGCAGCCTCTCAAATACTGGAATACTGCTATCAGGTTTCCCCAGTCCTTCTTTTCTCTAGACTAGCCATTACTTGAATTTTTGTCTGAATTAGGTCATCTGGAAACTACTATAATTATTTTGAATAAAAACTGAAATTTTAAACAGTTAACTTAGACACAATGGCCAAAAGCAACCCTATTAAACAGCTATGCAGGGTTTTTTTGAGCTTTTTCCAATATTTATGTAATATCTCAGAGTTATCTAGAGTTCTAAACATTGCTAGATACTCTTTTTTATCAAATGATTGCTGAAAACTGGCAACAAATCTGCAATTATGGTACTTCACGGAGAAATTGAATGGAAAAACTGATCTGCCTTGGTACCATCAGTCAAGGTCTTCATCAATCAAATATTAATATGTGGATTTTAATGAGACTTTAATTTAAGAGGTTCATTGTAAAAAAGAAGGTGAGTGTTATTAGGAGTTGTAGTCATGTTTAGTTCTTGAACTTGGGAATATTTGAAGGGATTTTATAAGCAGGTTATGAGTTTCCTGTGCTATTTAATCAAGAATGTTCATTAAATATGTCCTGTGCTATTTAATCAAAAATGTTCATTAAATATGCTGAAAGTATAATTTATTAGCTGGGACTCCTTTAACCTGGAAAGGGAGGGGAAAGGAGAAAATGAGACATAAAGCAACAGCATTCTGTAAAAAAAAGTCAGATTTTATAGTGATGATTAAAATCTTTTTGGCTCAGTGAAACTTTTTTACTTTTTGAATTTGGGGAGAAATTACTTATTTTATTAAAATATTTGCTGGACATTTTTCAGCTGTAGCTCTCAGATAAATTTGCAAAATGAAACAAAAATGGATCATATATAAAACAAGGATCAGTTGAAAAGTAGCAGTAATACTACAAATGAGGATGGATGTACACATAGTAAATGTTCTAAACTATGACTTTGATCAGAGTTGTTACAACCAGACCCCAAAGAAACAGTTCACATTTTCTTTTTCTCCATTTCTCTTTCTTATTACTATGTGGTTATCTAGATTTTGCAATTCACCCTAATTGTACGTCGCCAAGAGTATGTCACCAAGATACTCTTAATCTAACATGGGAAAAGACCCAAACACACACATACACACACACACACATATACATATATATAGATGCATATACGACACATATATCTGCATATATATGATTGCGAGCATATACTCCCACAATGACGTGGCGGATAAATACCGAAGGAAGCTGACAGAACACATGCTAAGTCTGCGTCGCAAAAACTGTAAAAAAACATTATATTTAATAATATAGTATATATATATATTCTAATATATACATAGGTAGTACTATGAGTAATATTATACTAAGTATACTATAAGTATTATAGCTATTACGGAAGAGACCCTTTCGCGGGTTACTTGGATCATGTGGTGTTGTTTAAGCTTTCCTTCGGGTATTATCCCACATCATTGTAAGTGCTTGATTAATAGTTGTAGAACGGTTCAGCAGAATCATTCATCTCGCCATCATCCAGGCTTCTGTACTGAGCTTCGTATGTATACTGAAAGGCAGTTTCTGCTGAATAATGAAAGGCCTGGCAGACAAGATCAAGCATAATAAAGACTGAAATCTATGCGCGATTTAAAGTACAGATAGCCCAGCTGCTTAGCAGAAAAGCAAATATCGCACAAAGTACACACTGAGACATAACAGAGACCTAAGAAAATGAAACAGACCTATGAAACAGCTGTCCTGCCCTACACTAAGGTTCCTAACGGAGAAAATCAGTAAGGTATACTACAACAGGCGTCGCACATCAGACTTCCTTCACAAACAGTCAGAAAAATGACCAGCCATCCTTAAAACACCGCCAAAGATAAAATTGGCCTGGAAAACCAAGGCATTACGCACTCACCAGAGCATGACATGCCCGGCCACATACATTGGATAGACAATAGAAGGAATAAGTAACCACTGGATGACTACAGAAATGGCAGTAACCACAAAGCTGGAACATCGCTTCCCTCACTAGTCACACATGAAAGCCACAAGTCATAAGCATCAACTTCAGTGGCACCAAAACCCTAGCCACTATAGAAGAACCCAAGCCACAGAATCATCAGAGAAGCCCATCGAGATTAGGAGAAAAAAGACCTGAAACGCTATGAATAGAAGAGATTATATCCACCAGACTGGTCATTTATTCTGGAAGCCTGCACTCACAAACAAAAAAATCTCCAACATCGCAAGCAGCGCAAACACCTGGGCACAAAACCAGATCCCCCTGATACCGTCCAGCTCAAACACACCCGCCAACAGGCAACGCTAGTTTCGCTAAGAAATGATAGACCATGGGAGTCCGTTTTACTCGGAGCCAAGCTGCACTAAAGCGCTCAGTACATGGAACAGGCCAGCCAAAACAAGAGCAAAATAAAAAGCCAAAAACAGACAGAAGATATTAGAAACACAATCCAGCAGGAACACAGCAAACTTCCAAGACCAATAAACACAGGACCAAGACTCCCAATCGCAATAGGATGAAGAAAAAAACATTCTGGCACAGCAGTAGTCCGCACCGCCCAAATTTATAAAACTGAAACGGCTGTGAAATTCTGACTCACAGATGAACACAATGACAGAGCTGATAATGGGGCAGAGTGAAATTCTGCTGAAATGTGCTACAACTATTAAAAGCACAACTATAATGAGGGAACGTGGGAAAATACTGCAAATAGGAGAGATACTGAGATACCTATAATATAGGATCATATAGGAGTAGAAGTCTATTTAAGGTTTTTTGCTGTGCTTGACATAGTTCTGTTTCAGCTTCCTTTCGGGTATTATCCACGTCATTGGTACTGCTTTTTAAAGTTGTAGGCATGCGTTTCGGGCCAGAATCTCATCTGCACATCAATCAGGCTTCTGTCATTGAGGTTGTTGGCTTGATGCGAGAGGAGAGGATGGTGTATCCACTCGGAGAAACGAATTAGCAAAGAAACACTTTAAAAGCACGACATGAGCAGATAGACTCAATACAAGAAGCCTGATGATGGACGGAGACTTGAGAATTCTGCGTAAACGTTGTCTACACACTGTTAAAAGCCAAACTACAATGACATGGGATAATACCCGAAGGAAGCTGAACAGCATACATGTAACTACCCATAAAACCTGAAGAAAACATATATACATATATGTATATATAAAGGGACATTGACTAGAAGATATGAAAAACAGAAAGCTGTCTTCAGATATAATAATCCAGTTTCCTTCAGCTATAAAAAGGAGCCCTGGTGGCACAATGGTTAGAAAACAGAATTGCAGGCTAACTCTGCCCACAGCCAGGAGTTTGATTCTGATCAGCTCAAGGTTAACTCAACTTCCATCCTTCTGAGGTTGGTAAAATGAGGATCTAGATTGTTGGGGGCAATATGCTGACATTTTACATCACTCATAAAGTGCTGTTAAGCACTATGGGATGATATATAAGTCTAAGTGCTAGTGCTTATTAGATCAGAAGAGAAATATCTTCTCAAAAAAAGCAAACATAGTCCAATTGTCTTTTGAAACAGCACCTTTGAGACAACCATGACCTGGATGAGTGAGAATTTCCATAGACATTTTGCTAGCACTATAAAAAAGGAGGAAACATATGGAAAAAAAAATATTTCAGTGTCTACTTCTCCTTCAAATAGTGAACAAAATGCCTTATTTGATGTGTAAATAAAAGAGCTATTCCACTCAGAGTTCCTCTCTCACTCTCTCTCCGGGTGTATGCATTTGTGTATTTGTGTGTTGTGTGTTTGAATGTAGACATATTGTGCTTTGTCTGCCTGTATATGCCTCCCCTTCTTTCTCTCTCTCTTAATTTGGAAGTAGAACCTATGCTTGACAGGTTATACAACATTCTCATCGTGAAAAAACATATAACTGATTTATAGCTGGAGGTTGTGTTTTATCCCAACCTTATCCCACCTTTCCTTTGTGGAAAAGTATCAGAGAAGTATCATTTAAAAATGTGTGTGATACAATATTTAAATAATGTTTATAATGTGGTTTTCTAGAACAAAACCCTTTTTTAATATTACCCATTGTTGTTGCCTTAGCTGAAACGCCTCCTATCAGAAGCTTTCAACCTAAATGCTGTCTTTTGCATGTGTAATTTTAAAGTTTATTTAAAGTCATTAAAGTCTTCTCAGCATTTCAAGTGTCTTTGGGGATGCTTCTATTTCTCCCATCTTCATCAAAATATTCTCTAAATTGCTGCACAACTTCTCTTATTTAAAGCACATCTGACTCAAATGTAGCTTTGTGAAAAATAGAAACTCAGCAACAATGAAACATGTTCAGGACCATCAAAAGAAATCTGAAGCAGGTTGAGAATGAATTGAAAGCAAAAACAAAAACAGAAACCACTTTTATGAAAAAAAAAAAAAAAGCTTTTAAGAAATTGGAAGAGATGTTTTGGAAGCGCCGAGATTGCTTCTTTTTGAATATCTCATTCTGAAAAAAAAGGGAAAAAACTGTTTTTTTCATATGCAACTAAGATTGAAGAAGAAATTTGGATAGCAATCTGAGGTGGTGGTCCTAGAATTTGATTGAACGCTCTTGTTCAACACAGATAAGAAGCAACCAGACCTTTGATCTCAACATTATGGTTGCTATCAAAACATTTCTGATTGGTAGAATTTTGTCTGATGTGCAAAAGAAGAAACCAATGGGAATCACAGGAATATTAAGTAAGTAATATTAAGTAAGTAATATTAAGTAAGGGTAAAAGTAATAGCTAAAATTGGCAGAAGTATTTTTTTCTTTTTTTAGGAATGCATGCTGGGAAGTAGAAGAAAGCAAACATGTAACATTAAGGTGGCTACTTACAAACTCCTCACTATTATTGATAATAGTAAACAGAGCATGGCAGAAATTTACAGAATGGCAGAGTTGGAATGGACCTTGGAGGATTTCTCAAGCAGGTGACCCTCTACCATTTCATACAAATGGCTGTCCAATCTCTTCTTTAAAATCTGAAATGAAGAAGCACCCACAACTTCTGGAGGGAAGCCATTCCACTGGTTTATTGCTCTCACTATCAGTAAATCTCTCCTTAGTTCTAGATTGCTACTTTCCTTGTTTACTTTCCATCCATTGTCTCTTGTCCTACCTTCAGGTGCTTTGAATAGAATAGGTTGACAGAACTCTTCTTTGTGGCAGCTCCTCGTATATTGGAACATTGCTATCATGTCACTCCTAGGTTTTTTTTTCATTAGACTTGGCCATATTCAACTAGTAATAGCAATAGCACTTTTATTTACATACTGGTTCCTTACTCCTTTTTCCTTTTCCTAATCTAGACATAGCCAATTCCTGCAATTGTGCTTCATGTGTGTTTCAAGGCCCGGTCCCACTGGCTGATGGATGCAAAACGTATGCATAAAGGACACAGCGGGATGAGCAAAATTCCGGGGGGGTGGCTCCATCCATTGTCATCCGCCTCCAAAAAGTGGCAAAAATATTTGCATAAAACAAAACAGAAAAGAATGGAACGTGGGTATTATATAGCAGGGATGTTAAAGGGATGTTCATCAAGAAGCCTAGCGGATGACAGAGGATGGAAGTGGATGGACAACTCCGAAGGGGTTCTGGGGAGAAATTCTAAGCGGAGAATTGCACAAGGGGCGGATGCATATCGGATGAAAGCGAGATGCATCATGTACGCCTGTAGGAAAACAAAGGGGATGCTGCGCAGATGGATATTGGATGCAAAGTGTTCACTGTTGCATGCAGGGGGTATGAATTGCATCCACTCCACAGATATAAAAAGGATGCAGCACGCACGCAGTCAGCATACAGGGGAAAGACGTCTGCCAGATACATCTTGCGAGGAACACCTCGTCTGTGCAGGCAAGAAGAGGAAGTCCGTGCCTACTCGTTCAAGCCCTGGAAAGGGTGAAGAAGGCCAGAACCAGCATCCCACCCCCTGGAACTGACTCTGAAGCTGCTGCTGCTGCTGCGGTGGTGGACCAGCCCCAAGGACCTCAAGCCCCTCAAAGCCCTGCTGCTGAGAGGCCCTGCTGCTCAAGCCCCTGAAGGCTCTGAACAATCTCCAGAAAGCCTGATGCTGAAGCCCCTGAAGCCCTGCTGAAGCTCCTGTCAGAGGGAGGAAGAGGCAAGGGAAGGAGAAGGAGAGAAGAACAGTACACCGTTTCCGAGGAGCATGAGGATGAGGTGCTGGAATGGCTGAGGGAGAACGAGTACCTCTGGAGAAAGGGCCACAGACTGTATCAGGACACCAAGAAGAAGCAGGCAGCTTGGAGAGACAAGGCAGAGAGCCTGGGGTACACTGCAGAAGTACTCCTTGGATGTGTGAAGCACATGCACACCTGGTATGGCAAAGCTACACCTCAAAAAATCCAGGCAGGCCTCTGGTCAAGTTCACTGACCAGGAGATGTACATCATGGCCAAGTGCAGTTTCCTGGAGGGTGAGATCTGCCAGCGAGGAGCAGCCCCCCTTAGGCCCCTCTCCCTCAGGAAGACAGCCAGCCCTCTTCCAGCCAGGAGCCAGATACCCTGTTCAGGCAGGTGTCTTCAGAGGGCTCCACAGCAGAGACCCCCTGACAAGCTGCACTCCTCATGCTGGCGGAATTGGAGGATCCCTGTAGAGGATGACGCCCTGCTGTCACAAATGGAGGAAGAAGCAGCAGCCACCAGAGGCCAACCCGGCCCACCCCCACCCCCAGCTCCAGAGGATGCAGGCAGAGAGCAGACTGGAGGCCAGGACCACAGTGTGCTGTTGGAGATCAGGACACAATGAGGACCAGCATAGAACTTCTCTCTCATCTGCGTCCACTTGGACAGAGCATCCTCGGGCCGCCACACCTTCATCACCTATGTGAGCCAGACCCTGAGGGACCTGCCCAGGCCCCAGTACCAGGTTGATGAAGCAGAAAGATCACAGCACTTCTGCACAAACCCTCAAGGCCCCAGCTGCCAGCTGCTCCTACCCCCAGTCCAGATCTTGCTCTTTCCCACCCCAGGCGATGTCATAGCCCTTCCATGCCTTTTCAACAACCCTCACCTACCAAGGCTATGACAACCAGGACTTCCCACAGCAAAAAACAGACTTTTCCCAGGCCAGGCCCAGGTTCATTGCATGCCACAGACACCAGTCCTCACCCCAGCTGCAGACCAGACAGCCCCACTACATTCCTCCCAACCCTTCCTCCACCCTGCAGCCAAGCCCGTCAACAGACCAATCTTGTCATCACAGTATTTGGCCTGACATCTCAATTCCTTGATGAAGGGCCTCTCAACCTCACGGGACTGAGTCAGCTTCACGGATAGCTTCCTGAACACACCAGCACCTGTTGTACCCTCGGGGCCAAGCAGCCCAACGGCTGCCTCAGACCAGCACTCAAGCCACAGCCAACTCCACACTCCCCTGCCCACTTAACAGCTGAGAACCATGGACATGATTCAGAGTGACTGAGAATAGTGTCAGAGACTGAATTTTTTACTTGTTAAGTTTATCTTTGCTTAAGACCACTTTACTTGGTTCATTTTGCTTATTTAATAGTCATAAAGTTTACCTAAGAAAGTTAATAAGGTTATCTTTGCTTTAAGACACTTAGTTTACTTGGTTCATTTTTTTACTTAATAAAAGTGTTGGTTGAAAACTTTTAAAAAAATGGTTAAGCCTTTGCATGCTTTGGGGATAGATAAGGATAGTTGTGGGATAGATAAACCCCAGCAATCAACCGATGGGACTGCTATGGTCCACCATCCCAGCGATCCAGATGATTTTCTCCCCCTTTTTATAGAAAATATTGGTTGTCTGCTAGGTGTCTTTCTACATACTCTAGACATACTGCAGACATCCTAAATATATGAGATACATGCAATGAAATTGCAGTGGACAGATGCTCGACGGATAGAATGTATGAAACACATATGCAGTGAGTACACAATGGCTGCATAGCGTTTTTCAATGGATGGCAAGCTTTTTTTAACGTTTTACATCCTCTTTGCATCCATAAGTGCAGTGGGACCGGGCCTAGCCACAAGCCCTCTAATAATTCTTTTGTCATCTGAACTTGAGTCTCTGGGATTTCTTTCCTCTTTCCAGAAGTACAAATTCAATGAATCAATCTGTCAATTAATCAACCAAAACATCTCAAAATATATATTTCAATCATAATGCCAGTGGTGCAAATTTGTGGAAATGACTTATGTTCTTGCAAGCCATAAATATGGATTTGAAATTATTTGTTAGAAATAATTTAAATGACATCAGTATCACCCATTCTTGCTTTTTCCACCAGTTCAGATCCATGAAATATTTTATGATACTTTACAGATTCTGCAATGAGTACTTGAAGTTGAAGTAAAGCACATTTTAAGCATTCTTAGATGCAGCTATGCTGTTCACCAGTTAACGGCAAATAAGATATTATCTTGTATCTAATCTTTCTTATACAAATGGTATGAATATAACGTTAGAAAAAAATGCACATAGCACCAAAAGTAGGGAGGGCCAAGCATCAATGGGGGCTTTTAAGAAGAGATTGGACAGCCACTTGTCTGGAATGATATAGGGTCTCCAGCTTGTGTAGGGGATCGGAGTAAACACCTCCAAGATCCCTTCCAACTCTGTTACTCTGTTAATTTCTGCCCTGTTCTGTTTTCTATTGGCAAGAATAGTGGGGAGTTTGAAAATAGGCACCTTGATTATTCATATTTGCTTTTTCCTGCTCCCCAACATACATTCCTAAAACAACAACAACAAAAACACTTCTGCCAAGACGTCCAAGATCCCTCCAACTCTGTTATTCTGTTAAATATATGTCCAAAGTCAATCATACCTTAATTATAAACATGAGTTTTATATTTCTTTGGAGTAAGACTTGCTCAAAAGCAAACTGTCTCTTCAAGCTTGGATTCTACTACACAGGAAGATGTTTCACCTTGTATCTCAAGTTGCCTGAAGACTCATCTCTCCTTTCTCTTGTACAACAATGAGCAAAGGCTGCAAAAAGTCCATATTAGTGTGGATTTTGGTATGGTGTTGATGGAGGAAGCTACATATAATTCTAAGGTGACCAACCATCCTCCTTTAGGGAGGAAAGCCCTCCTTTTGTCAGTTCTGTCCTCCCTCGAAAAGTGTCCGCCTACATGTCCTCCTTTTTGATATTTGAAGACTAATCTGTATATCTCCGTATTTGATTGATGCCGATCTGATTCATTGTGCATGATGTGACGTATTCGTATTTGACATGACAATTTGGTACAGTGTGGCAAGATGCGATTACATGCACTCTACACACTCCACACTCCACATTCACTCAATTGTTTTGAGAGAGTATGCTGTGTGCAAGAGTGCACCACATGCAAGAGTGCACCGTGCACAAGTGGTTTTGTTATGTTTTTTTCTTCAATTTATTTGTGTCCTTTTCATTGTAAAAAAGTTGGTCACTTTAGTATCTGAGACTGATTTAATTCTGGGCTGTTCATTTTTTACTTTTGTACAGTATATGAAGAAAGAGAAATATATGCAAAGACTCAGCACAGTATATGCCTGAATTCTTATATTCTAAGATATTTTTAGTCTGGGATCTCAAGGCAATAAAAAGGAAACTTCTACAAACTATTGAAGTAGCTTATTGGCACAGTGTATATCTCTACCTTGGTTTCACTGAACACATTAATTCAAGTTTGCTTTATTAGTTGAGTTGTCCTTGTGGGTGCCATCTGTTTCCCACCAGCAATGGTTGTCCTGATGGGACTTCAAAGCTGGTGATAAAAAATCTCCATGGGGGGAACAAGATGGAGAAGATCAAAGAGACCAAGAAGTGGCACAAATTTCTGCCTAGAGCTAAATGTGGAGATTACTTTTGAGATCCCCTGCTTTGGAAAAACAAACAAATAAACATTAGGTTGAGGAACATCAAAAGAAATTAAGGGAGTTTCAGTAGGGCTAGGAAAAATGTCATGAGGATATGGGCAGAGAGTCAAGAATTTGCACATTCCTAATCTTGAATGCTTGAATATTTGTCTCCTTTGTTAAAATGAAAATATCATGATTGAAAAACGTTATTCCAGAGCATGGTTTTAGATTTACTGTTATTCCAATGTATAAACTGCACAATCTATTTTTAAAGGTGAAAAAAAGTATATTTTCAAAGTTGAATAGCATCCATATGCACCAGGCTTCCCCTTTCCAGCATTAGTTATATCAGGACCAGGCTAAAAAAGGCTTATTTCCAAAGATGCATTTAACCTGCATGAACATTAGCAGCAAGAAAGAATGGATTAATACAGAAAAAATAAAACTTAATTATTAAATAATCAAAGAAAGAAAGAAACAACCACTCTTCTCATTGTTTTAATTCCTTCGGGTTTGCTTCAAGATCAAAATAACAACACTGTCTGCTAATCAAGTTGTCAAGGCGCCAAGGCAACAGGGATAAATATCAGAGTAGAAAGGGAAATGGAATTATGTCTCTGCTTCTCATCAATTGGGTGAACCCCAACTGATCAGTATGATATGTAAAGATGGCATTCTTTTCTCCTCTTGGTTCCAGTGGCAGCAATCACCTGCTATTTTCCCAACAGCAGTTTCAGTCACTGTATTGAGTTCAAGCCACAAAGATTATTTGGGAAGTTGATTTTTATTTCTTTGCTGATATTCCTGCATAAATTTCCCAACTCATGTTTGGGCTTTACATGGGTCTCTCAGCTTGACTCCTGTTATGGTCACATGGACACCAAGAACTTTCCAGAGTATGGAAGCAGCTCACCACTGCTTTTGTTTTCTGGTGATTTTGGACTTCTGAATTTAACCTATGGCAGATCTAAGAACCTACATGATTCAACACTGCTCATCTTTCTCTCTCATAGACATCCTTCTTCTATTATACTATTGTTCAGAGAGACAACTTGAATTAGAAAAAAGTAAGGTAAAGGTTCCCCACACACATATGTGCTAGTCATTTCCTGCTCCAGGGGGTGGTCCTCATCTCCATTGCAAAGCTGAAGAGCCAGCGCTGTCCGAAGACGTCTCCGTGGCCATGTGTCCGAGATGACTAAACACCGAAGGCACACAGAATACTGTTACTTTCCCACCAAATTGGTCCCTGCTTTTCTACTTGCATTTTGAATTGCTAGATTGGCAGAAGCTGGGACAAATAATGGGAGCTCATTCTCACCACTGACCTGCCAACCTTTCTTATCGACAACCTTAGTAAAATATGGGATATCAGCAAATAAACAAACAAAAGCTGGATAAATTGTAACCACTCAATATTTGGTTTGGTCTTCCTTGGCTTGGTCCTTCCAAGGATAGATCAGCCTTTTAAAAATATAATCACAGATTCTGAAAGGAGACTTTTATCTCCTTTTATTAACTTGAGAAACCAGCAATCAATTGTAGTTTTTGATATTATTATTATGTAT
The DNA here is from genome assembly GCA_004320025.1 of Laticauda laticaudata. Classification (NCBI taxonomy): domain Eukaryota; kingdom Metazoa; phylum Chordata; class Lepidosauria; order Squamata; family Elapidae; genus Laticauda; species Laticauda laticaudata. The sequence continues at coordinate 24,736 of BHFT01002023.1, read as the reverse complement.
AGACTAGTATAAGTATGTGTTCTTTATAATTTTAGAGCTTTTTCAATTAAATAATAACAATTAGGAACCAAACTAGTGAAACAAACTTCCATTTTAAACTATTAAAGCATAAATAACATACTTGAAGAAAGTTTAATAAAAAAAGAAAAATGCAGCACAATTAAAATGCTAATATTTCCTTATTGTTCAAACCAGCAATGTTATATTTGTACAAAAGATTATAATTCAACTTTTTTTCAAAAAAATGAAACCTACACCATACATACAGTATCTAACTTTTCTACTGATACAAAGAAAAATCCAAAATAATACCATTATAATACCATTTCCCTATGCATGTACATCATTAAAAGTGGAGTTTGGGGAGGGGGGAATTATACACATGCATACCAATATGGAGAACTGAAAAAAAATTCTAGAACTTTCTTTCACTTTGGATTAATTTAGCAGTTCTCAGAATCAAAGATATCAAGAATAGAATATCATGTCCATAAAATAATGACATAAGAGATAAACAAAGTCTGCTATTTTCCAGTTATATAGCATTGTTTAAGATATGACTGTGGGATTATAGATTAGAGCTGAGTTTATGTGAAGGAACAGCCTGCAGAGGCTGCTAAATCATAAATCTTAGCATTCTTCGCTATCGGCTATGTTGTTGGGGCTCCTGGGAATATACCAGCAATATTAGGAGGGCTGTATATTTCAGTCCTATAGACATGAACATTAACATTAATATCATATTATAAGTACACTGTAGATTCTCCATTCACATCCTTTTTCCCCCTGCTGGACACAGGAGGGAAGCATATACCAAAGTGATATAAAAAATTGAAATATCTGATTTTGTACCTGGTGGGAGAAAAAAGACAAGAACTCCAGCTAGTCACTTTTTTTATTAATCTCCATGTTGGTCTTCCCTTGGAGTCAATAGCAACATCTGCAATGACAGTTTAAAAAATATTAGCCAATAATCACCTCTTTCCCCCGGGACAGGTTAAAAAACAGACAAACTGATCTAACTGAAATCTTTCACAGAGATATATTTTGGGTCACAGTGTGAAAGATTTTCTAATTGTGTTTGCTTGGGAAGCCAGACCTGCATTTTAAGTGCCTGAGTGAGAAGACAAACAGTGCTGAATTGTTAATGCTGGAGATGTGAATTCAAATTAAGAAAAAGGTTTTAAAGGGGGGAGGCTGCTTCTCTGTGCAATTCATAGGCTTTTAAAAATACATCAGTTACCAAATAAAAAATGTTCATTCATGTTGTAAACTAGAGAGAATCAATGTTGGCTCATCAGTGTGTGTGACTCAAATCCAGACATTTTAATGAGACATCAGGGTAAAGACAGTAACTTGGCCAGTGAAGCAGATAAATTTTCCCCCATGAGTTCAAACCAGAAAAAAGCTCTGTAAATCCAGGAAAACTTTAGAATGCAGTGAAGATTAACTAGAACATATCATCTTTGTTTTCTAAACACTTCATTGTTTTTCAACATGTTGTGGACTTGGATGATTATCATGTGTGGAGATCCATGCATAAAGAAATTAATTGCAGTTATGTCTCCTAACATATTTACAGAAACCACGAAAGGATTAGATAATGTAGCCAGAGACATGTTAAAGAAATAAATGGGATCCTACACAGAAAGTTAGCACACACACCCTCCTAGAAGAATGAAATATTTTGAGGAATATTTAAAAAAAGGCAGAATATTATATTTCCAGAAATAAGAAGTTGAGAGACATGTTTTCCTTAAAACACAGAAGGCAGATTCAATCTCCCTCCCTCCACCAGATTTTTGTGCCCATTGAGAAAGATTGGGCCAGCCTATCTATAAAACAAAAGACCTTTAGCTCCAGGATGAAGGGATTAAGCCCCCACCTGAACAGAACACACCCCCAGCCAATCAGAACACAGCCAAAATCCCACCCAATCAAGTCACCACCCCACTGGCAGTTAAAAGGAAGAAGCAGCTGCAAGCTCAAATTACTCTGAGAAGCACAGAGCCGAAGACACAAGCCTGAAAATAACGAATGAGAGCTGAATTAGAAGACTTCCAAGGTTCCTTCCAACTCTGTTATTCTACTAATTATTATTTTTCTCAACCATTCACAAATTTACAATGTAGGGAAAGAGGCACAGAGGATATGAGTACCAAAATGTGTCTGATATATTTACTAGTTCTTCCTCCTGGATTATATTGATGTGTCATAGAGATTTAGCCTATTATACCTAACCAGGCAGTTTCATATCACAGCATGAATTCCAGGCAGTTAATATTCCTGTGCTTTATAAAGGTCATCTGAAGTTTTAAATTTGTGTAGATGAAATGTGTGGTATTATGAAAGAAGGCTACAGGTCTGTGGACATTTTGGGGATAATTTCCTTCCTCTCTGTATGATTTATATGCATGTGAAAGATAACTTAATTCTCAAGAGATGTACGAGTAATTTATTTTCTAGCTACTGAACTAAAACTGGACAATAATTTATCTGACTTTTAGCATGAGACTGCAGCCAAAGCAGAAATGACACTGAGTGATAACCACAAGTTGCCTTTTTACTGTTTATCTTTCACTTGTGGCATTTAAGCATTTTCTTTGCAAAGCCAAATTATTTCATTCCTTCCCTCTCTCTCTTTTAAAATGTTCATGCAGGGAACAGATTTCCCCCTGGTCAGATATTAAACAGGAACCAAATGAACAGGAATCATTGCTGACTGATTTTATTCTTCTTTTTTTAAGAAAGTTCAATTGGACAGCTCAAGACCTGCAATAAAAAAGAGGAAATTACCCTGACATCGTCAGGTGCCTAGCACAATTCAATGCTCTACCTTTTTTATTTTTTGCCATTCCCCATAACCCACATATTTTATTCCATACAAAATTCATTTTTTAGTGCCTTGCAGTTAGAAACACCATGGTTTCAAAGTGCCATCCTGGTGATTTTTTTTTCTTTTTACCAAATGGGCTGAAAATATAATTTTCTATAAAAAAAGTGATAGTTATGGGCCATAAACAAGATGTCTTATATTGCCTTCATTCTGATGGTTGGAAGGAAGTTGGGCACCATTAAAAATTGTATCATTGAAGATGGAGGATACAATCATTCTGTTTTGAGCCTATTGCCATCTGAACATTTTGATGCAGCTCCACTAATAGCAATAGCATTTGGACTTATATATCACTTCACAGTGCTTTACAGCCCCCTCTAAGCAGTTTACAGTATCAACATACTGTAAATCAACATTGTAATCAACATTGCCCCCAACAATCTGAGTCCTCACTTTACCAACATCAAAAGGATGGAAAGATGAGTTAACCTTGAGCCTGGTGAGATTTGAATTGCCAAATTGCAGTCAGCTGGCAGTCAGTAGAAGTAGCCTACAGTACTGCATTCTAACCACTGTGCAAGCACAGCTCATATATTTATGATAAAATATTTGCATAAGGAATTTTTCCCAATGGATTCTAGCTACCTTGAATGAAAGGTAGCTTTGCTTTATTTAAATTTTAAATTATTTATTTATTAATTTATTTAAATTAAATGAAAGGAGCCTTGGTGGCACAGTGGTTAGGGTGTAGTGCTGCAAGCTACTCCTACTGCAATTTGGCAGATCGAATCCCACCAGGCTCAAGATTGACTCAGCCTTCCATCCTTTCAAGGTGGGTAAAATGAGGTTCCAAATTGTTGGGGGCAATATGCTGACTCTGTAAAACCACTTTGAGAGGGTTGTAAAGCACTATAAAGTGGTCTATAAGTCTAAGTGCTATTGCTGTTGCTATTACGCTCATCTAAAGACCAAAATTCTATGCAAGTTTAGACAGAATATTGATTAACCACATACTTTACTAATCTTATTTTAAAAGACCAGGGCAGACATTTAAATTGTCATATTTTGAAGTTGTTTTCACCACCTCTTTTCAGCATACATTTAGAGAGGCTTCCCACATGGACCACAGTTGTTCAAACTCCAAACAAGGAAATTGAAACGTTAATTCATGTCTCATTGTGATATTTACAGTGGTGCCTTGATACACAACTGCTTTGAAACTCATCAAATTTGGTACTCAACACATTTGGACACAAAATTTTTGTCCCAGTACTCATTGTTTATTTGGTACTCAATGCACAAGCTGGAACTTGCTGGGGTTGGCTGCCTTGCAATTCACTATTGTACATTATTCTTTATGGGAAAAAATGTTTGGTACTCATATTTTTTGGTACTCATTGTATCTCCCAGAACCAATTAAGGATGAGTATCAAGGCACCACTGTTTATGATAATGCTATGGTTTGAAAGTTTCACAGCTCTTGAATGAGCTTTCTTGAACATTACTAACCAAGAAAGGCTATATACTGTATAATTCTTACTAAAGAGCAAAGGATGAGGATTTGCTCAACTCATAAAGGAACTTCATTGATATAGGTTCTGCAGTGATTTTCTACTATTCCTTGTCCATATTTTTTCTGTTGATTAATGATCATGATAAATAAATAAATTATCAATTAAATCCAGTGAGTAAAAAGTGTGGTAGAAGTGATTCCCAAGACATAATGGATGCATTCTACTACTGCTCAAGATATATTTTTGTCTTCTTCACCTATCATCATCATCATCATCATCATCTTTTAATGACTCCATAACCCCTTCTGGGCTGGAGTATAGGTAACTGAATGGAGCTAGCAGGGTGTTTAATGGCCAGATGCCCTTCTTGTTTCCAATGCAGAGTTTTGTTCAGCAGATGTATTGTCATTGTGACAGAAAGATAAATATCTGCTTCTACCTAGGATTGAACTCACAACATCTTGATTGTGAGGCAAGAGCTCCACCTCTAGGCCACCGCACCACTCCTTTGTCTTCTTCACTCATGCTAGATATGAATTAAAAATGAATGAATTAGGAATTGTTTTAATATACAGTTGCAAACAGTGAACTCATAAGACCCCAGTTTAAACTTAAGAGTTTTCTAAAGTTAGGGTGTTGTTAGAGAAGTTAGAGAATGAAAGTAGCCCTTTTTCCAGGACAATCACATTCTAAATCAGAAAAAGAAGCTCTAGAAGCCATCAAAATAATTGCAATGTCTTTGATGAACAAGACATTAAAGCCATTTTATTACTATTATATGGCTGATTTAGTACTTAGAGATGTTTTTTATTACTGAATAGAATTCATGCTGTCAATCTGTCATAATGTTTATTTTTCCCTAGTATCTTACAATTTTAGAGTAAGTTGAAGGAATCCAATCAATCAAAATATACTTAAGATCATAGTATTACAATTTCATTAAACTAAATTTCATTAGTAGTACAATTTCATTATAACATAAATATTATATTAATGCTTTGAAAGGTATATTGCAGTTAAGAAATATCAGTTAAATGCTTGAGATGGTGTGCATGTATGTATGAATGCTTGTATGTATGTATGAATATTAAAGAATGATATGATATAACTCTTGCATTTGGATAACCTTTTAATTTATTTATTGGTGTTCAAACATGAAGACAGAAATGTTAGTACAACAACCAAGTTAAGAAAAATGCTATAATGATAAATTTAGTCAAATCCATTTTTAATATGATTGTGCAAATGCCATTTTGAATTGACATATTGAGCATGAATCACTAAAAGTTTTGTATTTTTAAGATATTGTATTTATAACATTTTGTATCTTTTGTTTACCTAGTAAATTTTGAAGGACAATATTTCTTCAATTCTGAATTTACAGAGGAAAAAGTTCATTCCCTCCAAAAAAATATTTTGCGATTTTTTTTTAAAGTAAAATAATATGAGCCCTGTGCTTGGATACATTCTTCATTCTTGATTCCTTAAACACAACTAAAAATGAACATATGACACTATTTTGATCAGCTAAAAGTGATGGTGATTTTTTTTTAACCATAAGAAAGTCTTCTTTAATGCAAAATCACAGCAATATTGATCTCCTCTGTTAATGGGATCCTTATTTTAATTCCTGCTGACAATCAGTATAAGAACCTTAAGAAATTGAAACCTTAAAGGGCCAATGTCGTGAAGCAATTAAAATGTTAGAATCAAACTGGAAATCTCCTGTTTATGGTTCATTCTGAGTCACAGAATGTCACTTGGTGACTCTAAGCCAGAAAGAACCAAGGAAAAATATGAAGAATGAGTGCTATGTACATTATTTAAGACCTACTGAACAAAAGATAGAAGGTAGAAGAAATGAATAAGCTAATAGGTGGGGGGGGGGACAGTTAACAGTTGGTAAAAAGGTACTGAAGACTTAATTTAGTATTTGACCATAATAATCTGTTGTTGTTGTTGTTGTTAGTTTCAAAGTTGTGTCTGACCCATTGTGACCCCATGGACAATGTTCCTTCAGGTCTGCCTGTCCTCTACCATCTTCTGGAGTCCATTTAAGTTTACAACGACTGCTTCAGTGACTCCATCCAGTCACCTCATTCTCTGTCATCCCATTCTTCTTTTGTCTTCAATTGTTCCTAGCATGAGGCTCTTATCCAATGAATCCTCAATAGGTGGCCAAAATATTTGAGTTTCATCTTCAGGATCTGGCCTTCTAAAAAGCAATTGGGGTTGATCTCCTCTACACAGGGTGAAAAAGACTATCAGTCATTAGTAAATCAGTAGATCTTTGTCAAATGATGATATCTACAAGGGGGTTCAGTTCACTGTTTCTCCCTGCTCCCAGCTTGGTATCAGTCTTCAGCCATTGTCTTCTTGAATTTTTCCTAAAGTTTTCCCAAGCCTTAGTTATGATGGAATAAGAAGACCACAAGCTCCTTGGATTTAGAGAAACTTAATAGGACTCCCCTACATTTTTAAGGGTGCAGATTTTCAACCAACTGCCAAAGTAATTACCCGGACTGAATGAAGTTTTGATCTGACTCAAAGGAGATTGAAACACCTCTTCTGACCCAATTTTCAAATGAATCTATTGCCTTTTGATTGCTTCAGAGAGATTTGAAGGTGATTTGGAAATTTGGTGGACTTTTCAAAGCATTCTGTCTTTGTAAAATTTTAAAATTTGTTGTAGCTTCTCCCTTATACCTGAACATGGCTGAAGGCAGAACTTTGAGGGGCTGTACTGGACTCTTAATTATTAAAAAGGGCTACACCAGGAAGTCTATTAGACCAGACATCTATGGAAATTCTGTCATACAGGTCATGGTGGCTCAAAGATGCTTTTCAAAAGGCAACTGGACTATGTTTTTTTCCTTGAACTTCACACCAGAAGAGCAAATGGGGATAATTTGATCTCTAGGGTTACCTGACCTGGGCTATGAAGATCTGCATGGAAACCAGAAGACACCCTATTGTTTGTTTATAGTTGATATTTCTAAACCACCCATCTCCCTCAAAGATGGGCTTTGGTTATATTAATAATATAACCAATAAAGATTGGGAGCTTTCCTCACCTCTGGAGAGAAGATGCTCCATAAAGTGGGGAAAACAGCTGAGAATGCTCTCTTTCTTTCAGTTGATATTATTTATCTATATGGACTATGAATTGGATGACTTCTTTGTTGTTGTTAATCACAAAGTTATGTCCGACTCATCGCGATCCCATGAACAGCATTCCTCCAGGCCTTCCTGTCCTCTACCATCGCCCAGAGAACATTAAAACTCACGCTGACTGCTTCAGTGACTCCATCCAGCCACCTCATTCTCTGCTGTTCCCTTTTTATGTTGCCCTCAATCTTTCCCAGTGTTAGACTTTGATTCCTGGAACTTACATTCCAGGTTCCTATGGAGAATAGATCTTTACTTCTAAGTTGACTTACATAAGCACATTAAATAAAGTTGCCATCTAGCAGATATTTGCTTTTGTAGACTCAGTTAAGATGTGGCCACTATAGGGTTTGGGGGCAAAAACTACTAATATTTGATAAAATTAGTTAAGCAGTCTTCCTTCCTTCCTTCCTTCCTTCCTTCCTTCCTTCCTTCCTTCCTTCCTTCCTTCCTTCCTTCCTTCCTTCCACCCTCTACAGAGGAATTATTGAGTCTGTCTACTGTACCCAGTGATGGGATTCAAATATTTTTAACAGTTCCGTGGGTGTGGCTTGGTGGGTGCGCTTTGTGCTCATGCACACCCTTTGCACACATGCACATGGCGAATGTGCATTTTGTGCAGGCACAGAGGGATTCTAACTCACCTCCTGTAAGTCTGCTACCAGCTCGGCAGAACTGGGCTGAACCGGTAGAATACCACCACTATCTGCACCTCTATAACTGTCTGATTTGGTTCTGCAACCCAACAAGACAGACAAAGACTTCAGCTGATAATTAGAATTGCAGAAAAAACAATTGCTACCAACCTGCCTTCTATTGAAGACCTATATACTGCATGAGTCAAAAAGAGGCCTGTGAAAATATCTACAGACCCCTCATATCCTGGACATAAACTATTTCAACTTCTACCCTCAAAATGACATTACAGAGCACTGCACACCAGAACAACTTGACACAAGGACAGTTTTTTACTGAATGCCATCACGCTGCTAAACAAATAACTCCTGCTTGTACCCTTATGATTTTTTTGACTGTTCCCTGGTATGATTTGATTGCCTATTTGTTCCCTATGACTATATTATGTGTTATACCTTTTGATTCTTGATGAATGTATCTTTTCTTTTGAGAGCATATGCACCAAGACAAATTCCTTGTGTGTCTAATCACACTTGGCCAATAAAGAATTCCTTCCTTCCTTCCTTCCTTCCTTCCTTCCTTCCTTCTTTCCTTCCTTCCTTCCTTCCTTCCTTCCTTCCTTCCTTCCTTCCTTCCTTCTCAGGTTGGCAATTGTGTCAAAGGAAATGAACTAGACTGTTTCCAAGGTGAGAAAAAAATGAAAATGAATAGTAGATTTATCCTAGTATTGTCATTGTAAAATGCCACTCTTAGCAACATATGCCTTGCTTTATCATCTATACAATATTACAAAGCTAAAATATCAGTACAGATTTAAACTACAACTGGGACTTATCTGTCTGCTTTTTCTAACTTAGTGCTTCATTCCAGAGGTGAAGTACCATTGCCTCTCTTTCCTGTGTACTGACTAGAATTGCAATTTACTGCACTCACTAACTCACCCTATTTATTTATGCTACAGATGGTAAGCTACTGTTGATCCCATCTTCTAAAGCTACCCAGTCCCCTAGAAGAAAAAGAGGCAGAGACTTGAGGAAGATCTACACTGAACTTTTAAGTTTAGTAGCCGTTTGGTCTAGTGGTTAAGGCATCAGGCTAGAAAGTAAGAGACTGTGAAGTCAAGAGCCCCCTTAGGCATGAAAGCCAACTTGGTGACCTTGGACCAGATATTTCCTCTCAGACCAACCCATCTAACATGGTTGTTGTTGTAGGGACAATAGGTGGAGGAAGGACTATTGTATATGTTTGCTAGTTGTAAAAAATAATTAAGGGAGGAAAGGAAGATAGAAGGTGGAAAGGAAGGGAAGGGAAAGGAAAGGAAAAGAAAGGAAGATAGAAGAAGGAAAGGAAAGAAAGATAGAAGAAGTAAAGTAAAGTAAAGTAAGAGAAAGGAAAGGAAAGGAAAGGAGAAAGGAAAGGAAAGAAGAGGAAAGGAAAGGAAACTCTTCTTGGCTATGCTGATATAATTTTAATTCTTCCTTCTAAAAAATAACTATCCAGTTTGCATTGGCAACATCTTGTAAGGCATTTGGTCCATTCTGGAAGCTACATGTTCTCCCCACATGGCTGGATTCTGTTCCAGGAAAAAAAATTGCAAATGCTTCCCTTGCCATACATATAAAGTTTCACATGTGCAAGTATAAGGGTATGCCTAAAAGCAAAGGCATCAAAAAGCACAATGCGCAGACACAATCCCAGTTTTAAAATCAAGATGTCTTCTTTGCATTGCTGCAGCTTCTAAAAGAAGAATGGAAAGGAGGAGCAAACTTCTATTCTCCTATTCTCTACATGCTTTTAAGACAAGTGTGGGTGATTCTTTGAAACAAAAGGCATTTTGCCAGCCTGTGCTATCTGGGTTGCTAGGCAGGATATGGAATTCTAAGTGACATTCAGATTATCAATTTTTAAAGGCTCAGATGGAGAGTTAATAGACTGAAACATAGCAACTTGATTTCCACAGAGGCTGAAAGGTGAATTTCTGTGCCCATAAAATACGCCAAGGCCACTGAATGTATTTTGCGAGGAATAGTTATGTTGTTCAATACATTTTGTGAACCTAATTTTCATATGTATTTCAAGGAATCTACTGAAGGTGGGGCCAGCAAATAAGTGTAAATATATAAAGTAGGGCTTTGTCCCGATCCATCAAAGTTAAATGGGTTTGCTTATTTTATTTTTTAAAAAATAATTCATATTAAAATATATAAATAATATAAAGCAAGAAATAAAAAAAAAGGAAAGGTAAGTATAAAGTAACAAAGAAAAAAGAAAACCAAAGAGTAATCTAAAAGTACAAGAAAGGAAAAAAGTAAAAGAACAATAGAAAAGAAAGCAAAAGGATTTTAAAAAGGGCTTTTGATGTTCTTTACAAGTGATAAGTGCAGTTATAAATTTAGTCTTTTCTCTAAAATTGCATCTCCCTCTTCTTTCTAGAATCTAATTTCCACAGTCTAATCATCATCATATTTTTTTTCCTGTTTTCTGCAAAAAATTCATAAGGGATTTCTAGTCAACAGTACATGCAGATGTTATCATTTCTCTGATCAAAGAAGTCAATTTAACCATCTCAGTGAGTTCCATTCTTTTTATTTTTCAAATATTTCCTTCTTTGTGAAAACAATGAACTCAGTACAGTTGTCATATACAAAAATAAAGTTCCATGACTTTTCCAACTGTTTGCCCATCAGTCCTAAAAAGAAGATCTCTGATCTCAATTAATCTTTAAAATCCCAGAAACACTGTATATTTTTGAATCCAAATTTTCTAGCCTTTTTATACACCCATCAAACTTGATAAAACTGTCTCTTCTTGTCACTCATGTTTCCAACAGAATTTGAAATGCCTTTACATATTCTAGATAATTTCTCTGGTAACATATCCCAAACATGCATCATCTTACAAAAATTGTCTTTAAAATTATATCATAGTGTAAATTTCAATCCTTTCAACCACATATTTTCCCTTATTCCATCTGTATCAAAGTTAAAAGGGTTTTCGGCATGGAAATGTAGTTAACTGGCATTTTCTTATTGAGTTGTAGAGTTGGCCCATCTTCAAAGTTGGCCTATCTTCAAAGTTGACCCAGCTGATGTGCCAAATTCTAAGACAACCAGAAAATACCTTTTGCTGCCTCTCTCCTGAGGATTAACAACAGCCTGTTAGAAAGAAATTAAATAGGTAATGTTTGTCCAGGCATTGAATTAATTAATTTGGGCCAAAATGCACAGCTTTGACTGGAATGGAAACCATGGATGGTAGCCTGAGGATTTGTTGCTTGAAAGACCAGCTGAATAAATTTTCTGGATGATATCTTCACCAAGTCTATTCCTGCTGACAAGATTATTTCCTCCTGCTCTGTTGCAAATACTGTCAGAAATTATTGGGTCTGACTCACACTTATGCTTGAATGGTTTCATTACCCTTTTGATTTATTTTACTGCAGCCTTTCAGGCTAATTCTGAACAGTAAAGCTATGTAAGACACCAACCAATGAACGTCTTTGACCTGGATCTGTAGGGGAACAAATCCAGACCTCAAATTATTGTTATTTGGAGTTCTGTCATAAACCTTTCACTCCTCTGAACTATTTCCTCGCATAGTTTCCATCTTTCTTTGAAGGGATTTACAATTTGGAAGCTGAACACCTTACCTATGAAGGAGATGGAAGATGATGGTATCCTGCATATGTATATTTACCACCTTATTTATTTATTTTATTTATTTATTTATTTTGGTTGTCAAGCATGTATGAGAAAACAAATATAAGTATGAACATAACATATAAACATATAAGTATAAGCTGGTATAAGTATATACATAATAAATGAGTATGAATAAATGGGAACAGTAGGACAGAGATGATATGCACGCTAGTGTGCTGATGCACGCCCCTTTACAGATCTCTTTGGAATAGAGTGAGGTCCACGGAAAACAGTTTACAGTTAAAGTTTTGGCGGTTTGAGGATGTAACAACAGAGTTAGGAAGATAGTTCCAGGCATTGATCACTCTGTTGCTGAAGTCATATTTTCTGCAATCAAGTTTGGAACAGTTTACCTTGAGTTTGTATCTCTTGTTTGCTCATGTATTATTGCAGTAGAAGCTAAAGTAGTCATTGACAGGTAGGACGTTGTAGCAGACAATTTTGTGTACTAAGCTTAGGTCAGGCCATAGGTGGTGTAGTTCTAGGTTGTCCAGGTCCAAAATTTCAAACCTGGTGGCATAAGGTAGCATTACATCCTGACCACCTTACATTCAAGTTCAGATGAAACCATGAGATGTTCTTATATATCTTGCTGTCTTACCCTTCTCTTACCCTATGAATTCATATTTTTTTCCTTACTCACTTTATGAGTTGGTTTCAAATAGAGCTTGTGCAGTTTCTTTTGGAAGGTATGTCTGTCAAATTTTCCACAAAAGCACAATTTAATACTCAATTGCAAACTTTGTCAGAAATCTATTTAATATTTATTTATGTTTATATTTTATATCTCTTCACTGCTATGTCCCACCAACTGGGTGGTATACATAATCATCAATAAAATGAACATTAAAATTAGAATTAACTTAAGTTTAAGAAGATTTATAATTGTAAAAATATTACAAAATTTCAAAAGGTGAAGAATTCCTAAATGGGCAGTTTGCAATTTTAATATTAATGTGTGTGTGTGTGTGTGTGTGTGTGTGTGTGTGTGTGTGTGTGTGGGTTCTTANTATTAATGTGTGTGTGTGTGTGTGTGTGTGTGTGTGTGTGTGTGTGTGTGTAGGTTCTTATGGGGCTGGACAACCTCACAGCTTATCTGGACTTCAGTATCCACCTCACAAACTTGCACAGTGACTTTTTTTTAACATAAATTTTATTTGAGTTTTCACAAAAACATAATACAAATAAAACATCTTTTTTTGAAAATAGCATGTTCCCAGGTTATCACTTCTTCATACAGACACAAACTCAATTTCATAATCATCTTTGTGTTCTGTTCCATATATTATTACTATTTTAACTTTTTCTCCATAATTTTTCCCCTCCCTTGGTTTTCTCAACTTTATTTTTAATTAACTCATATCTAAATTCAATTACACATCTTTTTCTAAGTTTCAATGTCTTTCCAATCATTATATTTATACTTTTGTCTGTCCTGTTTCAATTTCATATTATTTTTTCTCATTAAACAAATTTTCCCCTGTAGTTACTAATTGGAGTATGACACCTTCATATCTTTTAATTTTATCCATTCAAATCTTATTTAAACTTCAATTTATGCCTTTAAAATTGTAACATTCAATATAGTACATAACTTCCAATTGAATTCTGTTTGATACATTCTTAAAATACACACAATGTTCTTAAATGTATATGGCTTTTCAATCTCTATGGAAAAAAAGACCTGAAAGCATGAATAGAAGAGATGATTCCACCAGACTGTCAGTCATTTGGAAGCCTGCGCTCTCAAATAGAAAGATCTCCACACCACAAGCCAGGCAAACACCTGGGCACAAATAGACTCCCTCCTGATACCTCCAGCTCAAACACACCCCAACCAGACACCCAGATGAAACTTAGCTTCCTAATAGATGATAGCCGTCCTTTCACACGAAGCCAAGCTGCACTGAAAGCCTCCAACACAGGAACAGAGTGTTGCCAGCCAATCAAAGCCACAAAACAGACAGAAGAAACCAGAAACACCAATCAATCAAACTCCAAGTCCAATGAACACAGACCCAGGCTCCTAGCCAATCAGAATGGACCAGCCTCGAATTTGAAACCAGGAACTGTGAGACACACATCCATACAGAAGCCTGATGATGGCAGATGAGATTCTGCTGAAATGTTGCTACAACTTTTACAGCACTCCAATGACGTGGGATAATACCCGAAGGAAGCTGAACAGCACACACACACACACACACACACATATATATATAGTAATTTATACCCATTAAGTTATTTTACTAATTGACTCACAATACTGAGCATTGTGAATAATGTGACTATGTCAAATTGCCTGTGAGTCTCAAAGGAATGATGAATTGATGAGGTCACACTGTAATTATAATATCTAATACTCTCTCCTAGCTTTTCTAATAAAAAAAGGTTAGCCTTTAAGATGTAGAATTTTGTAATATAATTATTTATGGGTTTTTTGTGTGCCACCAAGAGTCAAATTTGGGAGACTGGCAGCCATGTAAATTTGGTTGACAATAAATCAATAAATATCAAAAGTATCTTCTGTTAATGGCAGAGTCTCTCAATTTTGATGTTTCCAATCTAGGGTAAGGCCTTCATGTCTCAAAATTTCCAGCCAACATTTAGGAAACTTCTTTTTATATCTGAAATATAATTATTTCTTTATATTTTCTCTTATACCTGAAGTATATCAGATTATGAAATGTGCTGTTGTCATCATTGTAATTATAAATGGCTTAGAGCAGGGGTGTCAAACCCTCATCATCATGGCAGCATTAAATGATGTAACAGGACTTTTCCCCCTTCACTAAAGCGGTACATGATGCATCTGGACCGCTGGCCCAGAGTTTGATAGCCTTGGCTTAGAGCAATGGTTTCTCGACTTTGGAAACTTTAAGTAGGATGGACTTCAACTCCCAGAATTCCCTAGCCAACAGGGCTCACTGAGGAATTCTGGGAGTTGAAGTCCACTCTTAAAGTTGCCACATTTGAGAAACATTACCTAGCATTCCTGAAGTGGTGGGGGATGGATATTTTTAATGTAATAATAATAAAAACAACAACAGTAGTAGTAGTAGTAGCAGCAGCAGCGTTTACCCCAGCTTTTCTGCTCATGAGCATTTTTTATCTTAATGCTGCCTCCCTGTTTGAAGTCCAGGAGGAGCAGAGAGCTCCTGCAAAAAAACCCAAAAGGATTAATGTGAGCCAGAGCTTGTGAATTAATGGAGTGACAGCTGATGTTGCTGTGCTTTTTTCTGAAGTGTAAGCTTTTTGACCCAGCACTGTCTATCCTCATTAAGCCCTAATAGCTAGATATAACAATCAGTTAAAGTGTATAGGTTAATTACTACTTCATTTCTTCTGATGCAGCTTACACATGAGACTTTAATGAATGTTAATCATAGTCTCTGTTGTTCTGTCATTAAGATCATTTGTGTAGGGAGGCAGCATATTCTGACAGGGAGAAATTCAGCCAAGGTAACTAGAGAATAATGGGGAAGTGACCAACAGCCAGTAGAAATGTGTTTCGGTTCCCAGGTGTTGGTTTTCTATAGCCAGTTTCACACTATACATAAAAGGTGGGGACATTCCAATCAGTTGTATCTCTTTCCTTTTCTAAGAGCATGGCAAAGCTGAAGAGGACTATCATGTGAGTTCAGAGAAATGAGTCAGTTGGGAAGCAGATGGAGAGGAATAAATCAGATGGAAATGTGGATTGGTAGCCAGCCAAGAGTCTCAGATTTTCAGACTCTTTCCAAAACTATTTAAAACATACAAGTAGAAATATGTACATGAAGAGCCAGAACAGACCTTCAGTGGATGTTTTGTTGAAAGAAAAAAGCTTTTGATTTCTTTTCTTCCTCCTTTCCAAAATTATTCAATTGTCCAATCTTGCTCAGCAAACTACAGTCCTCAACACACAATATAAGTTGTAACTTAATGCAATTAATGCAACTTAATGTAAAGCCCATGTCACACTGCCCAACGGATGCAAAAAGGACACAGTGGACGAGCAAAATGTTCCATCCGTTGTTATCGCTCTCAAAAGGGCAAAAATTTGCCATAACCAGAGCGGTAACACGACGGACGGGGCAGGACTCAGCGCGGATGACAAGAGGATGCAGAACTGGAAGGCTAGAGATGGAAAGCGGATGGGAGCGTGATGGCACATCCGCCAGGGCTTCTGGGGGCCTTCAGCCAAGCGGACACGGAACGGATGAGCGGATGCATGAGTCGGTCATGCACAGCGGATGAAGCGGATTGAAGCGGATGCACAGCGGACATGAACTTATGCACTGGATGCACAGCGGTGTTTTGCACAGCAGGAAGCCTCTAGTCTGAGTATTGTTACCTTGCCGCTTTAATTGCGCATGCGGGGTTGAGATGCATTGCCGTCAGCCTAACTACGGATATTGTAACGGACATAACAGCTATGTCGACCTAGAGAAACTGGGACCAGAAGTGTTCAATGTGCTAGATTAGCCTGCCATTGGGCAGCCAAATGGGGCACTAGTGCTTGAGACAACCGGCGATGCCTGCCTCCCTGCTTGCATGTCTTGCCTGCAAGCCTTGCTGCCAGCCTCTGTGCCACCCTTCCCTGTGCACAGGCTCTTCTTCCTGCCAGTGCCTCACTGTCACAGCCTAGCACCACAACCCTAGCGGAAGCCACAAGCAAGCCTCGAGTCATCGCTGCCAGCCCTTGCAGAGGGACAGGGTACCATCCCGCCCTGCGCCCTCACTCTGGCTGCGGGGCGTTCTGCAACGGGCTCGCCTGTTTTCTGGGGCTGGGGTTCTGCTGCTTCTGCTTCTGAGAGCTGATGACAAGCACTCCAAGCACCAGCCACCTCCACAGCACCCTGCACCTTCACCCCTGAGACTGAGCGACCAAGAGGAGTACCAAAGGACTCATTTTTGTGTACAGCCCTGTTGTTTAATAGTCTATTTTGATTCACACATTGCATTCATTTCTTTTTTTATATAGGGCACTTGCTGAGAAACTTTAGAAATGGGTTTAACCTTTGCTTCTTGTGGGATGGATAGAGGATAGCTTTGGAATGGAGTTAGGATACCTGTGGGATGAGGTAAAGCTGTTGGGGGTGTTAGATAGCAGTGGGATAGATAAAACCTCCAGTGCAGCATAGTGGGACTGTCATGGTCCGATCCTCCAGGTGCCACAACCTAGATGGCACCTTTTATGATCAAAACGAATTATCAATCATCCACACATGTCAACATAAACACACTCTTTATTAAACACCCTGTTTCATTGTAGCCCCATACCATAACATTACAGTGCCAACTTATCGTGTGATGAGACAGTCTGAAAGGAAGCATCGCATTAAGCATTTAGCAATCCCTGTTCTTGCCACTCACCACCTCAGTGGGGAGTTGCACCAGTGTTTCAGGAGGTTGCGCTGCATTCTTCAACGCTCCGTGAGGCCTCTGGTTGGGGCCTTTGCAGATCCTCGTGTTGATTCATGGTTTTGCCCTTGCTCCGATTCCGCAGGTCCCATAATCCGCATTTGCTCTGTTGATGGTCCACAAGCCTGTTCTGCAAGACTCAAGGGTGAGCGTGTGCGCATAGATTGTGCAGGAATGCAGCAAGCTTTCACGATCCTGCCTCATGGTCTTCTGGTATGCTGGCATGTTGGTGAAAGTACCTGGAACCCTGTTGGGCCAGGAATGCCAAAGCTTCTCCACCACCATCTTGCCCGTGAAAGCCTGTAGTTGAAGATCCTCTCTTCACGGGTGAGGTATTTGAGGTGTAGGGCTTCATGAGGTAGGTTGTGAGGAGAATGGCATCATCCCACCACAATGGAAGTAGGGCACATTCTTGCTTGTCGTGGGCAGGAGTCTTGGATTCTGGAAGCCCCACCTATGAGGTTTCTTTCCAGCCCTGCCTTGAGGGACTGGCGTTTATACCTGGCATCTGAAGATGAGCCGTTGCACTGAAGCAATCTGAGTAATATGAACTTGTAGTCAGCATCGACCATGGCGAAGAGGATGATGCTGAGAATGCCCTTGTAGTTGTGATAAGTGGCCCCGACTTGGCTGGCGCTTTTGCAGGCCACGTGCTCCATCATATGGCTCCAAACGGTTGGGGGAAACCTGCCACTTCTGATACCCACTGCTCTGCAAACTTTCTTCCATCCTTCTTCAGTGAGGGGCACTGGAGGAGCTTCCTCCTTGTATTCTTCGTTGATGGCCTGCACCACTTTCTCTGATAACAAGCTCGATGAGTGCTGGGTGGCACCCTCAGCTGGTACTGCAGACTCCTGTAGGTGGTCCTGAGGCCAGGTGGCGCAGAGGTGAGTGCCACCTTGAGCCCAGGTTTCAGGCTGGCCAGAAGTTGCGTGTTTGTCTTGGTCAACCTGGGTTGTCAGCGCTGCACAGACTTCGTCAAACCATGGTGGAGCATCCTGATGAAAGTCTGGAACGCCCGAGTGTTCTTCACTCCTTAGCTCCACCATCACTTGTTGTACAGTCGCGTCCTGTGCTCTGCTCTGGGTGAAACCATCCTTTGGACCCAGACTTTTTTTTGGGTGCCTTCCTTTCTCTCCGTAATCAGAGTTTTCACAGATCCTTGAGATTGGTTTCGCACTGTTGCAGAGGATGGTGGCTGCCGGAAAGGACTTTGTATCACAATCCACGGTGGGAATGGAACTGGATGCTGTGGAGAGGAAAGAGTCAGATGAAGGCTGCAGAGGTCTTGCACAGCTTTGCTGCTGGGTCTGAAAGTGAGATGCAGCGAGTTGCTCCCCTTTTATCGGCAGTGTAGGTGTCCGCCTTTGCATCCTCTAGGCATCCGCTAGGCATCCTGCAGACATCCTTAATATCTTGGATTAGGTTCCCTCTGCAATGTTTTTTTCCGTTGTTAAACGCTTATGTTTCCGTGCTATCCGTTCTGCATCCATTCTGCATCTGCTCTGCATCCATTCCGCTTCCTCCCTGCATCTGAGCGGATGCGAGTTGCACGATTGTGATCGGTTGTCTGGCAGATATAGAGGTATGTGTAACGGATGTGTAACGGATGCGTAGCGGATGCAGAACGACAAACTGGATTACATTTTCTGCGAAAGTTTTGGGCAGCCAAACTTTGGTGGAGTTGATGAAACGTCCATAACGGATGCTGGACGGATAGAGAGAAGCCAAAGAGGCAGTGAGACATGGTTGTCCAACTGATCGGCAGGTTTTTTGTCCGTTGTCATCCTCTTTGATCCGTTGGTTCACTGTGGACATGGCTTAGTCTTGTTACTGAACTGTTTGGGTTGACACTGGACTTAATATATGGTTATCCCAGGATTGAAAACTGACTGAATTAATTGTGAATGACTTTGGAACTGCCTATTTTTGACTTCTGCTGTAAACCTTCCTGGAAGTAAAAACCTACATTTACTGTACAGTGTATCTGTGTACTGTGTGTGTATTATTCAAACACTTCTCTCAAATATGTTTCCCTGTATGCACTCATTCTCCTAATGGGGAATTACCTCAACAGAGGCTGAGATCTTTTGAGGCTGGATCCAACTCGATTCCTGATTTCCAGCTTGGTCACATCTATGGAAAGAGAAGGGAAATTTCCATCGCCACCCAAATGTTCCTTTCTCTAACATTGGAAAAATAACATCTATTTAGAGGTAGTTCTTCCCATATGGCCACAACTAAGTCCAACATTTCTGTTCATAAGCAAGACAGTTAAGTGAGTTTGCCTCCATTTTATGACTTTTCCTGCCACAGTTATTAAGTGAATCACTGCAGAAATTAAGTTACTGACATGGTTGTTAAATGAATCTGAATTTCCCATTCACTTTGCTTGTCAGAAGGTCACAAATATTGATCCCATGACCCTGGGACACTGCAAACATCATAAATACATGCCTGTTGACAAGCATCCAAATTTTGATTGCATGACCATGGGGATGCTACAGTGGGTATCAGTGAAGAATGGTAATAAATAACTTTTTTTTAGTGCTGCTGCAACTTCAGATGGTCACTAAATGAATGGTTCCAAATCAAGGACTACGTGTACCTTAGAAATAATGGAGGGAAAAGAAACTTGATCTTTGCCCAAGAGCCTTTTGCTGTTGCATACTCAGATCACATGATCTTCTCAGGACCATCCCCTTTTCATTCTAGTCTACCTGATGTGGGAAGTAAATAATTCAAAGGATGGTGATGGCCTGCTCTCTGTCCCAGGAGCTTTGAATCAGAAGAAAGGCAGGGCTTCTGTGACAGAAATCACAAAATCTTTCAGAGGTGTGCTGAAATAATGGTAATAATAATTGACCTCTTGGCTTTCAAGAAACATCTTTCATGTTTTAAATATTGTTGATGCTTCAAAAATTCCGGGTGATGCAGTTTGCTCTTTGACACCTTCCCCCCAGTAGAAAAAACAAAAACCAAATACTTTTCTCTAGCTCTTTCTTGTTTTCACACATTCTTCTGAGGATCACTGACATGGAGACCTGAAGAAACTGACTGAACACAATCTTCCATAGTGCCTTGCAGAGGAGAACACTAAAACTGTTTTCTTTTTTTAAAAAATCCCCTGAATCTATTCCGGCTCTTCACATATACATTTGTATTTGTAAATTTCAAATAGAGAATATTTTGGTAAAATCCTTTATCTAAAACGATGTTCAATAAAGACTATAGAACGTATATGTATTTTTATGCTAAGGCTTACATTCCACCTTAAGCATGCCCAGCTCTGTTTTTCCCAAAATGGGCAGGGTAGGGCAAAGAAATAAGGTGGGCCAAGGCCCAAACAAAGCTTTATTGAAATTAATTAACCACTGTCTATATGCTCTCCCAATATACAGGTAGTCCTCAACTTATGACCACAATTGAGCCTAAAATTTCTGTTGCTAAGTGAGACAGTTGTTAAGTAAGTTTTACTCCATTTTATTACCTTTCTTTCCACAGTTGCTAAATGAATCACTGCAGTTTTAAGTTAGTAACATGGTTATTAAGTGAATCTGGTTTCCCCATTGATTCTGCTTGTCAGAAGGTTGCAAGAAGTAATCACATGACCCCAGGGCACTGCAATTGTCATAAATATTTTGTGCAAGTTGCATCTGAATTTTTATCTTGTGGCCATGGAGATGTTGCAACAGGTGTTATATGTGAAATACAGTCATAAGTCATTTTTTTCAGTTCTGTTGTAATTTTGAATTGTCACTGAACAAAAAATTGTAATCAAGAAGTACCTGTATTTATTCCTTCTTTCTGATACACTGCATACAGTTGAGACATTAGGTTCTGCTATCCTGTTATAAGATGTTGCTGGGGTTGGCTACACTGGAAATATAAATGAAGAGATTCTAGTAGCAGTAGCTGAGGTGGGGATGAGACCCCTGGAGGCCAAAACTGTTTGAAGTAGGGGCTTTAAGAAGATCTTGTAGCATGGAAGTTCACTCAAAATATAGAAATGTAATTGTTTCTATAAATTCAAATTTGTACTTGATAGCTTATAGTGGAAGAATTAAGGCCAAGGCTCAGATGGATGTTGCCTTTATTGCAGATATCAAAGAAACTGTAATAATGAAGATCATCTACTGCACAATCTAGGGCTTAAGTCATATTTATATTAGAACCACAATTTAAAACCTACATCTTTGTCTCCATAAAGTAACAGGAGTTCTTGTCATTTATTTTTTGTGCCTAGGTGTGGAAGACGTGTACCATTTTGATAATTTATGTATGAAATTTATATGCTGTCCATCTCATTCATAAGTGATTCCAGGTAGCTATAATGATGTATCTCATAGCCTTCTTGATTCCAAGTTTGCCAGCTTCAGATTTCACAGGTAGATTCCCCCTCCCCCCTCTGTCTTTAGTCTGCTTATCCAGCCTTACAAAGAGCTTGCTTCATATTTTTGGAACTCAAGTAGCAGATAATGAGGAGCTGGCTGATGCGTCACCAAAAGCCTTGGAAACCCACATGGTGTCCATTTTGTGGTGCATAGATTCAAGGCTTCAGTTATGTGGGATATAGTATCTCTGCCATTTATAGTTTTGGCCTTGGCATTTGAAATAAATCTTTGTGTGCCCCACAAAGAAAGCAGAATCATTCCTGTCTCTGGAAAGAACAGTTAAGTCCTGTGAAGCTCCACATATTTGTCATTGTCAAAGAGTCATTATCTCATAGTTATAAAATTATATCAGTATGAAGAATAGTGGGCATCCTGAGAATGTTCTCAGTTTTACATAATATCTCAAAGTTTAACTGCATTCCATCAATTACTTAAATTTATAATGGCTTGACTTCTGGACTTATTTTACATCCTTGTCAATTATTTTTAAGACATATAATTCTGAAAGCTGTTGGAACATGCCCAGGACTCACTCTAAGTGTGTGTGTGTGTGTGTGTGAAGTATTTTTTGGGCAATTTCTCCAATTACTATATCAAGGGATAAACTCTGTATTCAACATATGTTAGTTTAAAAATATATGGGCAATTTGTTTCTGGTCAAAATTTTTCTAATATTTGTAGTATAAATTGTAAACTGATTCCACAGTTGTAAAGATCCCATCCTTCCTCATCCCACCCTGACTTAGAATGAGTTAGTCATACATTCATTGGTAGGCCATTCCTGCAAAACTGTCTTAATCAGAATTGGCACATGAAGATCAATGACTGCTTTGCCATCTAAACCAGGAATTATGTATCAGACTGGCAGGAATGTCCACTTGTGTACTATTTTGCTTTTAGGTCATGGCACGGTTTACAGCTGTTGTAGATAAATAAATAGGATGAGGATTCACACAGAGGTGGGTAATTCTGCACACTGATATCCAACCTTATTTAGATACTCTAGATTTTCCACATTCTTTAAATGAATTGAGATACACCAATAAATCATTAAAGGCAGTCAGGATGGATGGATTTAAGAGTTATTATTTTTTCCTCCAAGTAACTCCACCAAATATCTCATCTTGGATGAGAAGCAAAACATTTTCAAAGAAAAAACCCTAGAAAGTCCAGTTGCTTTTTGGAAAAAGCACTTTAAGAACAAGGCAGAAGATTTAAGAATGTGTCAGTATCTTCCTGATCAAATCCAACTGATGAGTATCAACTAAAGTAAACCTGTGTAAAACTAATGTAATATAGCATGGGAACATTATTAGTCATTATTTAGAATTATCATTTAATCTATTTCTGCTTAAGCTGTCCCAATATGTATTCAAAGTCCATTATATTTTTCTTCAACAAATCAACAGATTTTTTAAAAATGCATAAAGAACAAACAGCCTGGAATATTTTTCTTAGCTTTAAAAGTTATTGTAGTCCCTACAATGATCAAACATAGCTTCCAATTGAAATGGTGATTCTCTCATGATTTCTGGAGAGATAACATCACTGCTGAACTTTGATGCCTGCACAGAAAGGATTAATTAATTTCCTGGTTAAAACAAGCCCATGTGATTTACATCAAAAGATTTGTTTAAAAACATGCTAACATCAAAGGATGAGCAAGAAATTATCTACTTACTGATTTAAACAAATCTTGCTTTATCTTACTGCATAAAACAGCACCTTCCCCCCCCCCCAAATATCTCAATCATAGCTACTCTTAAATAACAACCTCAAATTCTCTCATGCAGTGGGCATCAGCATTTGAATCTATTCCTTTGATCATTTCTGATTTTATAATCACAAATTTTAATAGACTGAAACTCAAATAATACCATGTTTCAACTATCTTTTTCCCTTAGGAGTTTGATCAGATTTAGATTTGATTAAAAAAATCAGTTACTCATATATGTTTGTGATAGTTTAAAAAAAAATCATATTATTTTCCTGTTCCCCAAAGTCAGTAGTCTCCTTTGATTGCTTCCAAATAGGTTTTTAAAATAGGAATGCTATCTAACCATTTTTTCCTACTGAATATGCAAATGTTAAGTAAGAAAAAAGTCATCTTTTTTTTAAGAGTCTCTAATTTATTAATTTGATCTGAGGGAAGAGTGAGAGGGCAATGTTTTCACTGTTATGATCAATAGTCAACCTATTCTATAGGAAAATATTGAGTCAGGGACACCATTTTTAAAATTTGGGGATGAAATTAAAATAGATGCTTAAAATAGCTGGTCAAAATAAGCATGGCTTTAAAAAGAAAGCCATGCATTGCTGAAGCAGATCATTTTCATCATTTATCCACCTGTGGAATAGTCCATCTGTTTCTATTTTATCTAACCCAAGTGAGCAGTTGGAGCTCTTTTTCAGATTTAATGAATCAAAGGATCAAACAAGGCATAAACTACTTGAGAAAAATGCACAAATACCTTAAATATTTATGGGAAGTTTGTTCTATATTAGCATACTCGAAATACCCCAATCCGATTGGTCCAGAAATACTACGAACTGATTGGTGGAAGGGAACGCTGTGATTGGCTCACTCTGAATCAACCGCGATTGGCTGGGCTGAGCGCAGGAGATTCAGAGAGTCGTCATTGGCCGGCAAGCCGTGAGCAAACATTATATAAAGGGTTGCCACGGCTCCGAGGTCTAGCACAGATTGATATAACAAATAAAGAGCTGAAAAGTCACACTGGTCTTGAGTCTCTTTTCCTATGATCCAACACTGGCGACAAAGGTGGGATTCTGAGACAAAGAGACCAGTCGAGCACGTGGCAACCAGAGCTGAACAACCGATGAGATGGCCAGCAGCAACTCGCCACCCGCACCATTCGATCAGGTGGCCAAGGACTGGGAATCGTACATCGATCGATTCCTCATGTTCCTCTAGAGTAACAACCTGAAGGACGCCAACAATCATAGGAAGAGAGCCATGTTCCTGAAAAACTGTGGGCCCGCAGTGTTCAAGATGGCCAAGGCGCTGGCCAGACCCCAAGACGTGAAAGAGATGGCATGGACAGACCTGGACCAGCTGCT